>JAQGAE010001440.1:0-23022 GCA_034696685.1 Julus scandinavius
GACAATCGAATGCCCTTGCTGATTTATCAAACTATTTTAAACAATTTTTATTTTTATTTAATCTCTTTTTGTTTGGCGTGTTGTTGGAGTATGTTTGCAGATTTCACCCAAGGGATAGGGTTGTAATCCCCCTTATTAAGAAATGTGCGGGGCAAGGTAGTGTACTTTTTATAAACGACATTATTAGTTATAATTAGGTCCTTGAAGGTTTTTTGAATTTTAACTTTTTTTATTATTAACATATTATAACGGTGGTTTCAATTATTGAAATTAAGTGCAGTTTTATGAGCACAAAACATGAAAAGGTTTGAAAATTCGGCCACAAACAGAAACTATCACGACCAAAAGTTTTGTGCGAGCCCTTACATTATGCTTTCCTGCTAGCCTCTTAGAAAACGCATGCTTTTCTGTATGACTTTAGTGTTTCACCACAATACGCGAGACTCTAGTAGGAAAGCCTTTTGTATGGGGTCGCACAAAACATTTGGTCGTGACAACTTTTTGGCTTATGGTCGAATTTTTAAACTGTTTCATGTTTTGTGCTCATCAAGGGGCACTTTTAATTTCTATAATTGCAACCACCGCTGTAACATTAACAATAAAAAAAAGTTAAAATTTCAAGAATGTTTGAAATCTTCACAAATTGCTTCAACGCCTATTTTGTGCGAGTTCGTTTATGCTTGGTCCCAACATCATGAGATAGTGAGTGGCCAGTCTAGGCAATATAATGCTGGTCATCGCATTGAGAGAGATAAGGCATTAAATATACATATAGTAACTCCAAAAATTAAAAGGCGATTAAAAAAATAATTCCCTGTCCTCAAACTATATAAACGCAATCATGATAACAATAACGTGGCGTTAACGATAGAAATTGCACCTTGAGAATACATACGCCGGGATCGAATTCCTATTGGTCCAAATGCAGCAGGGTCGTTCATTAAGTCAATTGCAAAATGACTGAGTGGGCAAAGATAAAAAAATGGTTAATCCCATTGGAAAACTTAATCATTCCACGTTAGCTTTGCATATCTTAAATATTTGTGAACATTTTTACCACGACGCTTTCTGACTGAATTAATGAGCAATTCAGAGAGGGATCCCAACGCTTTGCTTTCCTACCCAATGGTGACACCACTCAATTTTCAGCCCCATAGGGCGCAACCAAAGTTGGGGGGGTTTACTCGTTCGCAAACATACAAAGGCATGATTATAGTTTGGCAATATATGCGAAACGATAAATAAGCGCAAAAACGAAACTCACTTTGTTTGTTTTTTTGTTAATTTTGCTTGACAGAACTGACCAAGAAGCGTCGCCATTGCGCCTGACCGTCATCTTGGATGGAAGTGATGCCCTCTGGCTATACGGTCAGTTGTCCTCGTGCGAGGCAGTCCACCTGACCCCCTGGGATCGTCGTTTCCGCCTGCGGACCGAGTGAGGGCATCGTGCTGGAAGATGGTCAAGGACTTGGGTCAGCAGCTCCTTGTTTAGTCAGACGTGCTCGGGGGGTGGGACCTGGGTACCATCTTTGGTTGACTCTTCCTTTGACACTGTGGAAAATAATGTGAAAATTCAGTGAGTTGGCCAGCCTTTATTATAAAGAACCTGACATATGCCCTTTGGCATGTACAAGAAAACAATTTATTATCAGTTCTCTAATATACACTTAAGTGCAAAAAATTCGACTCACCATCCTGAATCAGAAAAAAATATGTTTTTCTCAGCAACGAAATGTCCGATTTAAAATCGGAAAAATGCGTTTTGTTGACAACTATTCCTCTTTATAATTCGCCTAATTGTCATAAAATTCCTGATGCATCATTGAGGCGAAAAATGTTGAACTTAAAGCAACCCAAATTTGCGTTGTTTATGCCAATATGCATCGTTGTACCTCTGTGGCTGTAAGTGTTTCTGAATGCAATTTGATTATCAGAGCTTAATACACACGTATCCAGACATGGTGTTAATTAGTAAATTCTCGATAAAATGACCACTCCACCAAAAGTAGCCGCACGAGTTGCAGGCTATTCTCCAGAGAAATTCAGCAGAAATCTTTTTCACACTAGACGAATTATAAACAGGAACAAATTATCTACAAAACACATTTTTCCGATTTTAAATCGGACGTTTGGTTGCTGAGAAAAACATTTTTACTTGATTCATGCAGGTGAGTCGATTTTTTTGCACTCAAGTGTAGTAACCTGCAATTTGGTGTTAAACGTTTTTTTAAATTGGAATATCCGAATGTCCTCAACCACCCAACATTTCCAGGGTGAATTTCAGTATCCGGATGCTGAGAATCCACAATATCCACCAATATTCAGCCACCTTTCTTTAGCTTAAAGCACCATGGGTGGAAGACTTGAATGATCCACCAATGAGGACCATTTACCTCCCTCCTACAATCTCTTCACTGAATTTGTCTTATAGTTCCTGTTGTTTTTCTTCAAACTTGTCCACATGGAAAGTTTGGGAAAACATTTTAGACATAGCACGGTTTGTGCGTACCGATATGCAGAATATTTTAGAATTTTTTAATGTGCAGTATTGTGTCAAGAAATGTAGTTTTTGGGTGGACAATGGAATTCTAATAGTAAAAAATGATTCTTTCAAAAAAGATAGGTTGTCATAACCTTATGGGCATCCCCTTGTATACTTACTGGCCGAAGTGATGAAGGTAACGCCCCATACGATGCTCCAGATCCAACCAACGATGATGGGCAGCGTGACCAGCTGCAAGATGGCGGCGATGACATTTAAACCAAACGCTTTACCTTTACTTTCGTACTCAGTTTTCCCACCGCAAAACACGACGAAGGCTGACACCAGGGTGCCTAAAATGTATCAAAATGAGACAAAAAAAAATAATCGATTAAATGGCAATGATTATGTTTGCTTGCTGTGGCCCAGTGCCAAATATATTGCAACAATTTGTTTTGGCTTGTATAATATGTCGTGCATGCATGAATTATAGGACAGAAGAAATGTACCGTAATATGCATAGTATTATATTTTATGCACTATTTTATTAATCATTTAGACGGACGTCATTCGATATCTTGCAGTATTAACATATGCATATCGCATAACACACCGCCGCGTAAGCCGATTCATAGCCGATAGCCGTTACACTCGCCGTTATACACTTCCGTTTCACCTAAATACCGCCAGGGATTAAATACTTTTTTAATTTAAATATTGGAATATTCGTATGCCTTTCTTTCATGTTTAATTTTCGATTCAACATACAGTGCGCTCAGAGGTCCTTTTATGCCTTAATTACCGTAGGGGAGACCGGGGCACAGTGGGACACGGGGCACAGTGGTACAACGTCTTTATAAAATCAGGTTTTATTAGCAACTCAATGCTTTTGATTTTCAAAGAAGTTGTATGCAACACTCTTTCATTAACCAAAATTTCTGCGATCTGACACAAATATTTCTGTGCTTGAAAAGTAATTATTCAACTCGCAATTGGATTTTTATTCTAGGTGTAATTATAAAACATTAGTAATGATGCAATATACCATTGGCGAGTGTATATATCCAGCTATAATATCAAACTAAAGTTTATGCTAATTAGCCATGTGGTCAGCTGTAAGGCCTTATTCAAATCAAATTGGTTATACGGGGTACAGTGGACCACAACATTATGTGGTACAGTGGGACATGTCCCAGCATACCCCAATTAATGCTTTTGGAAAATATTTGTATATTTTCTCATTAATCATAACTTTAAATAAAAACCATTTTTAAATTTGTTTTGAAGTAAAAATGGTTCACAATTACAGAAAAAAAAACACATTTGGACAAGTAAGCAGTGAAAAAATGAAAGCTGCTGTAATTACGGTTAATTTTAAACGTTTTTGTAATTTATACTTGGAATCTTAAATTGACGTGCTGAATTGAACACAATTAATCAATGTGGTGTTCTTTTTCTTTTAAAATTTGTCTTAATTTCGAGTGGACCACTGTACCCCATGCCATGCCCCACTCTTCCCGGGTATTGGGGCACAGTGGGACAGTCTGCGCAACCAACTTTAATCTTTTATAGCAAAAAAACTAGTAGCTCTAAAACGATGACAAAATGTATACAGATTCTGAAGGCTTGTATATTACTGTGTTATTCTTTTAAAATGCTACGAGTTAAATATTTTTCCAAAAAATAGAATGAATTCTAAAAAGTGTACCCACTGTGCCCCGGTCTCCCCGGAATGCTTTGTATTAAAATGATCATGAATCAAAATTGCTGGTCCTTTGGCATGTGCTAACACAAAGAATACTATGCCGTCGTTTTAAGGAAATGTCATTATTTTTTTTAAAAGGCAATCAGTCTCTCTGTATTAAAAGGTTCGCCGGTGAATCTCATTCTCTCTGTGTTTCCCAATTCCAGAAAACGTTTTCGTTTTTCATGCCGAAAATAGATCTTATATAAATAATTCTCGTAATTGGCCTAAAGCAAACGTTTGAGACTTCCTATAAAACGTAACCGGCGGAAGCCTGTCTCATTCCGGTTCGGAATTAACACGCAACGTTAAAGAAGATCGCAATCCTGTATCCGCCATGATAAAATTTCGAAAAATACTCCCATTGTAAATTATACATGTGTTGGAACGCAGTTTAACACAATTTCTGAAAAGTGTGTCAATGCAATTTCGTGTGTTGTGACTGCTTAAAAAAAAGGTTTTACGGACAATTTCATTTTTTGAACTCATCTGAAACCGCTGGAGAGTTTCGGTTGTAACTGATGCATACATTACTAGCTTTATATTTCAGGAAGGCGATACACCAGAAAATATCCAAGCAAGATAAATTATTCAAATCTCCGATTTTTACGCTTTATTGATAGGGAAAATCTAAAAATCATACGAAATGTTGATCGTGTTGATGATAAACGTTGATAGTTAGGGGAGAAAATCCCTTCGCCCCTGAAGGTGTTTAATTGCCAAACCATACCAACTTTGGTGCAGTGCGGGGAAACCTTGCCACTATTGGCCCTATCGATCTGTCGTTTATTGAAGGTGGAAAGCGATGAAACGGCAATTTAATGTCCGATTACTTTAATCTTATGTCTGCACAACCCTTCAATGGAGCAAAACCTCTTACGTGTGCAAAACTCACTCGTACAGAATTGCCAGACACGATGACTGCGCAAACGTTACCAAATGATGGAGCGGAAAATGAGAGCAACGCTTTGTTTGTTTATATAAAAACCAGCTTTAGTAAACTATTTGCCGCATTAATGGCACTTGCGCGGCTGCCAAACTCGTAAATTTTGCCTCAAATTTGTAAAAGATTGTCCGGAATTCCGAAAACCGCAGAGCCAGCGTAAAAGCTGTTTTGATTTTCAAAGAAAACTTACAGAGTTTACGAGTCGAATGGTCTGGATCGCATTTGAAAAACTCTATAATAATTATTTCTATAAATGGTTTATAAAATGCTCGTACTGTACAGTGAATCTCTTTTATTCATATTGTTTCCCAAGTTGGACCTACGTACTATATGTCATTCGGACCAACGTTTAACCAACGAAAGGCGATCAATACATTTTCTAGTATTAAATGCTTGCCTTCATTTCTACAAGTAAATGCATGACGTTTTTAAAGGTTTAAAGATTGGCAATTCTACCATTTGCCAACGTTGACACAACTTGGGCTACCAACTGCTAATATTACCAACCAAAATCCAACGTTGTATTACTTGGGACGTACCAGAGATTGGTTGGCTAAGGAAGAGAGACGGTTAATCCGGTGTTTATAGAAAATACAAATTTAAATCAAATTCGCTTCGTAAAATATTTAATTTAATATTTATATACTATTGGTTAGAAGTTGTATAAAAACAAATTGGTCTTAAAACACAGCTTACCCGTTTAATTGCAACATTTTTGGCAAAAACACGTGTCTTCACAACGAAAAAGCTTGTATTGGACAAAAAATAGCTTTTGAAATTGAATTTTAAAATATCCTATTCGACGTTGGCTTCATCGATAAATCAACTGTTACCTGTAGTTGTTGAAACATAATAATCATAAAATATATGTAATAAAGTTCGAAAAAAGAGGCCATGTTGCTTTTTGTGGGGAAGCGCAATTTTCTGGAAAGTTTTAATTGAAATTAACGAGTTTTTCAAGGTTACCCCTTGACAGCTAGATGAAATTGGAAGACATATACAACAACAGCTGTGTACGTTTTCTGTTTCTTGAACCTAAAGGTGATCATCTTGTCTAGAGTAACAAGTTGCACTAATGGAAAAAGCGGATTTGGTGGTCGAATTTCAAAATGATGACAAAACGGTCCAAGGTTTCGTCTTCCTAATTGCTTTTGTAACCCAAGTTATTTACTTGGGTTCTAACAAAATTCGTAAAAATATAAACACAAAATTGAAACTTTAAAAGATTTAAGCTACAATAGTGTTATAATGATATTGGTTTTTTTGCGTTCTTGCACACAAAAAAAAGTCATTGTTTGCGTTGGACTATATAATATTTTCTAACTGCCCCATCTTCGACATCACCAGGATTGGTTTTATATTTGCAGTTGGAAAAGTTGTTGTTGTTGTTGGTTATTTGTTGGCAGTAAATGTTCGGCCGACGTTGGCAAATGCAATAGTTACAAACGTAAAAATTCTTTTAATATGCCTGCAGTATATATTTGATCTGATGTTATTTACTCGTAGAAATGAAGGCAAGACATTTAATAACAGTAAATTTATTGTGCTATGTTATTATAATGTCGTTATAGTTAAACGTTTCCCAATGCATTGGATCCGAAGACACATGTTGGCACAACCTATATTCATCGGCATTCCAATCCTGGTCTAACGTTGGACCCAAAGATGCACATTTCCCAAAACCAATATTCATCGGCATTCCAACCATAGTACAACGTTGGGCCCAAAGACACGTTAGAACGTCCGATATTCATCGAAATTCCAATCATATAGTTCAACGTTGGTCCCGAAGACACACATCGGCACAACCAAGGTCCAACATTGGATACACGTTGGCCAAACTAATATTCATCAACATTTCTATGATGGTCCAACGTTGGGCCCAAATACACACGTTGTCCAAACCAGTATTCATCGGCATTAAACCCATGGGACAACGTTGGACCCAAAGGCACACGTTAACAAGACCATTCATCGACATTCCAACTTTAGTCCAACATTGGGCCTGAAGACACACGTTGGCACCACCAATATTCATCCGCATTCCAATAATGGCCCAACGTTGGCCAAAGGATTTTTGATTACCAGGGTGCCTGCATTATAAACACGTGATGGAATGCATGTAAGCTTTAGAATGGAAACATAGTCTTACCTATTCCCGGCAAGATGACGTTGACCAGGCACAAGACGATGGCCAGAGGCAGAGGCATGATTGGCACTGCTTTTCTCATCTGTCCGTGCTTTTCCTTGATGGCTACAATTTCGAATCCTCCCGATCTCAACCCGCCGCCATCTTCCTCGTCGGCGGTTTTCCTTTTCCCGTTTTCCTTTCCCGGTTTCGCCTCGTGCTTTTCCCCACCGTTTTCCCGCGATTTGCCATCGATTTCTTCGGCCGGTGTCTTTTCCTCCTCTTCCTCCTTCTTCTTCTCTTCCTCTTCCTCTTTTTCTTCCTTTTTCACCTCCTCCTTTTCATCCTTCTTCACCTCCTCCTTTTCCTCCTGTTTTTCTTCTACTCTGACTTCGACTGGCTCCTTATCCTCCTTGATCTTTTCCTCGGTCTCCCCTTCGATCACCATGCTCGGTTTTTCGTTCTCCACAGACATTTTGTTGGAGCGACCAGGCCAAGATTTTCTCCTGTTTTACCGAACACCTCAACTGCACATCTGAAGCGAGACACGGCCAGTTGCACTCCCGCTTCAAGGGATGCTGCTGAATTTCACAACGTAAATGGCGGTAGCGTTGAGAGAATATGCTTGCGGTGCTCTTGCCCTCCCCCTTTTCGTCTTAATAGAGCTCAAGTGGCATTGGACTCCTTTCTTGAACTCTGTCTGAATATATGCTCCCGACGTAGATTTTTTTCCCCCTCGATGCAGAAAATCTATAAACGGAATCGTCGGTTATGAGTGCAAGTTCAACGACCGATATGGCGGTGCAATCGAAACAAATCTCTGTCGAGATTGGAAATGTGTATCGAGCGGTGTATTTATCCACACAGTTAAAAACAAATCTGTAAAGCTTACAGGAAATGTCCAGTAAGCTGGATATACGAGAAATTTCCTTTACATTTATCCAAGATAAAAGAACTTTCTGCATTTAGTGGCCTCTATTGAAGAAATCACAGCAATTGAAGGGGATATGGTATGATGAACAAAGAAGGTTTTGATGTCAGCAATCCATTTTCGCTTTAATACAAGAAATTTCCTTAAAGTGTGTCAGAAAATGAAGGAACCTTTTGTATTTCACAACCCTACGCACAACTTGGAAATCAATGGTGTTTAGTCATTGAGCCAGGTGGGATAGTGGTATTAGCTATAGTAGAACCTGTGTAAATGAATAAGCTCTCTAAAAGCATAAAATGTGCCGGTCCGGACTTGTGATTTTTCACCGGTCCCAAGGGTATGCTTTTTGATAAGTTCTACTGTATCAGATATTCAATTGGAAGACCTGGGCTTTGATTCTTGTGTAGTCTGTCTTGACTGTGGTTTTTTATGTTTTATACACACATTTGTTTCCAAACAAATGCCAACTTACAAAAAATATAAATAATGGTGTGTTTTGCGGTTTTCCACAGTTGTTTCCAGGCAAATTCCATGATAGTTCCTCTAAACATGTTTTGCCTTCATTTCTACAAGTGTACACCTTTATTTTATTATTTTGTATATTTTAGAGATCAAATATATCCTGTAGGTACTTGTTTTTTTGGGGGTTTTTTTGCGTTTGCACCTAGCTTTTGCCAACGTTGAGTGCTGCTTGGGATCAGAGATTGGCTGGTTAAGGAAGTCTTGGTTAATCCGGAGTTTATTAAAAATAACATTTTTAATAAAATTCACTTAGTAAATATTTAATTTATTATTTATATACTATTGATTAGTAGTTAACATATCATATATGTTTCTATATAGAGACATCCATAACATTATTCCAGTTTGTTATGTGGACATCTCATTAAATAATTTAGTTAGGTTAGACAAAAACTGGGTTCAAATAACATAAAATAATCATAATCTATGAAATGAGAATTTTGTTTATAAATGACCGTGCACATCCATACCTGTATATGATATTTTTGTCTATAAATTACCATATACACCAACAGAATAATCATCAGCATGCTTTCGTGTCAAGCATTAGTGTAATACATGATTGCTGCCAATTTTCCCGTATACATTACACATTTATAATTGGGTAATTATCGAAATTAAGAAGCTAAACGCTTTCAGACATGAGTTGATGTATACGTTGATGAATACTTAAGGTGGTATATAACCTTATCACTTTCAATGGGCGAAATCCTAAAACACACTCACAGCCAAACAAAAAGAGATTAAATATAAATAAAAATGGTTTAAAATAGCTTGATAAATCAGCAATTGAAATTGATTGACGTTTTTCACTTTGAAGTGACCGTTAATTTGCTTTCTCGTGCTTACACCTGCTGGCAGCATGTGCAAATTGATTAGATTAGAGGGGTTTATTAGTTTAGAGGGGTTTGTGTTTTATAACTGAAATTTGCACATGCACTCAAACTTGAAAATTCTTTAAAAATGTTATTTGTCTGAAATTCATACTTTTTTCTGCTCTAATACTTCAAAGACAATACAGAAGATCGTTAATAACATTTTTTAATCACGTCAAGACATTTTAAACGAATTATAAATCGAATTTTAGAGATGTCAAAAAACATCCCCCTTCAAACATAGGAAAATAGAATACACTCAGACTTGAAAATTCGTTCAAAAATGTTATTTTACTAAAATTAAAACTTTATTCTGCTCTAATACTTCAAAGACAATACAAAGGATCAATAATATTTTTTTTAATCAAGCCAAGACATTTAAAACGAATTAAAAGTCGAATTTTAGAGCTGACAAAAAACATCCCCTCTTCAAACAGAGGAAAATAGCATGCACTCGGACTTGAAAATTCGTAAAAAAATGTTATTTTACTAAAAAAAAATTTTACACAAGCAAAAGTGTTAGACCTATCACTGCATTACATGTAATCCTATGGGTCTTCCTGCGATTTTTCCAATTTCAACATACATGTAAAAGCCATATACGTTTTAAGGCATTAAATTTATAAATATTTCCATTGCCATTAATTATTTAAATTGCAGTTAGGTTGTCATTTACGTAAAGTTTAAAAATTTACAAAAAACGAACGTAGTATGTATAAAAATTGTAAGGCGCGCGGCTAGTCTTGGTTGCGCATGCGTATACAACTACTTCCTGCTTGCGCATGCGCAATGTAGCTAGGGAATGTTTTCTGTTGGGGGATGTTTTTGTCGTGCATTTTGCATGTTCCGGAGTGTCTTCAAAAGTACAATTGTAATTTGTACCGCTTTTTGTAAATGTTAGCAACTCCAATATGTTTAAAAGAAAACTTCAGGCGTTGAAATATCACAATCCAGAGAATTTCAACTGGAAAGGTAAATATAATTGTGAAATATGATCACAAAGTTCCATGCTTTCTGAATGACAGTTACAAAGTTAATTGTTTGTTTTCATTTTGTTTTAAGATGATGGTCAGTTTAAAAGCGCAGTTGCATGGTTAGAAGATCAACATATACGTCATTATAAGATAGAGGACAGGGAAAACTTAAGGAACGTCAAATCTCCCGAATGGGATAACTACTTTGAACAGGTAGGCAACCGCTGGCGAATGATGTGCTGTCTGCATGGATGTTCAATTAATATACTGTCTGTATATTAAAGCCAGTTTACGTTTTGTTTCAAAACTGACAATTTTATTGTCTTTGTAGTATTTGAGCGAACTCCAGTGCCCTATTAATAAGTCTGAGAAAACTGGAGTTTTCGATTGGCTTCTGGGCTGGGCCGTGCATTTAAAATACGAAGAAAATAGTAAGTGCTTTAGTTCTGAGGTTCGCTGTTGGTTTGTGATTTGATGCTAGCATAAATGGATTGATGCAGGACTATGTCGTCGATTTTCACACGTTTCAAGATAGTATAGGACCCTAGTAACCTATATTACTACTTGTAGCATGTATCGGAGTAAATGCGTTGTTCAAATATTTATTTATTGTGTGTGCACATGTCCCAGATGGCAATCTTGTTTTGCCTTCATGTCAGCGTATAGCCACAAATCTGACCAACCACCCTCCTACACAGAAGGATGGATTTTTGAAGTTAGGTAAAATCTTACAATTTCTGTAACTGCTGTCCTGCACCAAATCACAATCTTAAATTCATCTCGTGTTCTGATGTTTTTGTTTAACATTGTGTGGGTAATTAAATTGACCTTGTTTATTCAGAGCAGGTATACAAGGAAAAGACTGCGGCAAATCTTGAAAAAAACGTATCTGCCAGTCCTCACATCGTTGCTGAAAATCCCCTAGACAACTTGTCATGTAAGTTTTCCCAAGCTAACATCTTTGAAATTGTTTTGTCAACCCACTAAAATCTTAATTCACATGTTTGTCTCCTTTTTGATTGCAGTTGAAAGCGACGAATTCAAAACGGGCGTTAATGAATTAGCTAAGCTGCTGAATGTCACCAAGCATCCCGATCATCTTGTAACTTTGAAGGCAAGTACCTCGTTAGTACACCTTTTACTGCTATCCAGTTTTGATTCATAAATCTAATGTAATTTGTGTTTAGGCCATAAGTCAGTTAGTTAAGGCCAAGCTGTCGAGCGAAGTACTAAAAAGTCCAAACGACCACATGATCGGCGTAGGTTGGATTAAAATCATCCCCCTTTCATTTTACGTTTGGTCATCTTATTGCGCTATTAACTGATTTTGTGACTGACGTCGTTTCAGGGCAAACCGTTTCCGCTTCAGGAATGCGATCTCGGCTTCGAAACCGGTGATTACGTGTTAAATCAAGCCGCCAAAATTCTGCGCTTGTTGTTCATCAGGGATCAGCGGGATCTGCAAACCAGGATAAACGAGGTTATCGTAGCGGTGCAAGCCATCACCGCCAACCCGAAAACAGACAGCAGCCTGGGCAAAGTTGGCGTGTAGAGGTAATCACCGTTTCTAGTCTATTTGTTATGTGTGTCTTTGGTTAACTCATCGCAAATAAATTATGTAAAGCGAGAACAGTAATACAACCTGTCTTGAAAACCTTGGGTTATTATTGCACTTGCCACTAGGAGTACCTGTGGCCTGTTTCCGATTTAAAATTAATTTTGTTTGTCAATTTTAATTGGGAAACAGGTGCATTTGCATTTTGGCAAACTTTTGAAAGTCAGTTTATGAATTTGTAGTTTATAATTGCGTTTATTGGTAACAAATAATCAAGTTGACTGGCTCCAGTTTAAAAATACGAAATTAGGTGACTAGATCTGTATTACTTGTTTAGAACAACACCCACCAATGAAATGGCTTTCGCGGCAAAGTGCGGAATTCTGGATGAAACTGAAGGCATTTTTCAGCATGCATGAAAAATAAGTTTTGTTAAAAATAAATTCTACGTACCGGTATCTGACATGTATTTTTAAGTCTTATTTTTCTTTATATACTTTGAAGCTAAATGACTACGAAAATGTATAAGAAAAATACATTTATGGTCTGATTTGTGTCACATGTTAGACATTGCTAGTTTTTATGGCAAATTACGTTGTTGCAGAATAACGTTTTTGCTATGCAGAAAACATCATTAAAAGATACTGCGTTAGGGTTAGCCGTTTGGAAATTATCCAAATTTCAAAAATAAGTAACGTTTTGAAACACTTTTGATTTTTCATTTAAGATTTATTATAAAAAAACACTCAAAGATGATAAAAGCTGGAATGAATTATAAAGTAAAACCATGAATGGGGGAAACTAGAGACAAAGGGGTATTGCACATTAGGCCTCGAGTAGTCTTCCACTATGTTTTAAAAATGCTTATCAGCTGTTAAGCTTCAGGGGCTGGACAATGAACTTTGGGAAAGGCAAATCACGTTAAAACGCCTCTTGCAGCACATATAGTGTCACAGTGGTTGTCAAGCCTCGTCACCTCACGCAATCTCGTTGCAAACTGGTGTTTGGTCGTCCTCAGTGTAGTCGGGACAGACGCAGGTCCTTCCGCCATAGCCATTTGGAAGGCAGATGTGACGACAACCACCGTTCTGTGCCGAGCATGGATTCGAAACTGTAATTGAAACGGTGATAGATATAGATGATCTCGTAGAACATAGCGAAGAAAGATTCAGCTCACTTACTGGTCCTGTCTTAAACGCTTTACTAACATAAGAAATTTGCTAGCATAAAACTAGCTTGCATAAATTTGCTAGTATAAAACTAAAAATGTAAGAAAGGTTGATTCAACTTATTTTACCTCTTTGGCACCTCTCTGGCACAGCCACCACGCCATAGAGTTTGCCGCTGCCTCCAAGCGGTGGTTCCAATGGAGATTCAAGTTGGCCTCCGACCTTGCTGACGACTTCGATTTTCCTCCTAAAAGCAAAAAATTCGAAAGCTTAGAGGTTAATTAGGGTCAAATATTTAGAACTTGGAAGAATCTCGTAGATTTCTAGTTCTAAAATGCAGTTTAGGATTTAAAAAATATTCCATGATATAAATATTAAACAAAACTTTTTTGCCTCAGACATACTTGTAGAACACTGTCAAGGTACCAATCAAAAAATTTTAGTTTTCTTTATTTTAACTTAAAGCTAAGCGTTGGAATAATTCAAAACGCCATTAGCTTTTGAATACTATTTTAAATAAACAGTAATATGCCAGGGTATTTCTGGAGGATATATTTGAAATATTAACGACTGCATGTTATATTTAACGTACGATTCCCAGTCTGTCCAGTAGAAATTCTCCTTATTATTCGTTAGTCCAAATGGATAGGTTATTGCCGAGATGATTGTGCGGCGGTTCTGTCCATGTAGGTTGCAACATTCAATGCGTTTCGCCCCTGAAAGAAAACGAAATAAACTTAAAATTCTTGAGTTTGTCCGTTTGAAATGAGGAGTGATGGATGTTTGATACGTCATTAATGCCACTTAAGATTAAATTCTTTTTTGGTAGTGGGATCTATTATTCTTAGACGATTATGAAATAATTCCTGTATAATCCTTAGATCCGTTGAAGGCTCTTGGATTTTTTATCCTTACATTCATTGGTCATTATTATACATTTGTTATCATGGATCATCTGATGACACACAGATAGTTCTTAGATTCTTTGATGGCACATATCTGCTACCCATTTTTCAGTAAATTTCATTTCATTTATGTGCTTATCTTAACATTTTCATCTTGATCACATTGATGAAGTGCAGAAATTAGTTCTGCAAGTGATGATTTACCATTTAAATCAAATACAAAGATCAGCGGAACACTTACCTGCATCTGCCCAACACAGTTCTTGCCGTTCGTAATCTATGGTCAACGAATTTGGAAGTTCCAGATTGGTGGATATCAAGGTGGTTCGATCGCTGCCATCCATGTGTGCCTTCTCTATTTTTGGTCCCGTCCGATTCCAGTCACTCCAGAATAGCAAGCTGCAAAAAAGATTTTGAAATGTTTCCATTCTCTAACAAATAAATTAACTTAAAAAGTGAGTAGCTTACCCATAGTGAGGATAGGCTATGATTCCTCTGGGATTGACTAGATCGGTTTCTATCAAAACCTTACGGTCGCGGTTCTCTGTATCCAGGCGGACCACCTCAATGGTATCTTTTAAAGAATCGGTCCAGAAGAGATTGCGACTGATCCAGTCCACTGTTAACCCTTCAGGAGATTCGACATCTGATACGAGGAAAAATCACAGATGGTAGACGTCTTGCATGGTTTAACTGAGCACATGCTAAAGTATCGATCACTTTCTTACCGTCGTCAATGAAAATCTCAATCTTTGTGCCGTCGTAATTGGATCGCTTAATGGCTCTTCCTGAAACGTCGCTCCAGTAGATGTGACCGGCGAAGCAGTCTACATCGACCCCGATGGCAGTCTGCAGGGGCTCCACAACGACAGGCTTGCCCAGATCGCCGCGTGACGCCTGCAATGGCATCCTAACAATGGACATTCCCTGGCTGGCGATCAGAAAGTTGCCTTCGTATTTGGGCGCCTCTGAAACAGCAGTGTAAATTACGGGATAAAGGACGATTCTTGAAGTTTTTTTATAGTAGAAAAATCATGAGGTTTTGTTTGGAGGGTTGTGAATCAGATTGTGGTTTTAAATTTTGATCATTGATTTGATCAAAATCTTGATAAAAAAAAAAGTCTTTTGAAATTTGTTTTAAATTTTGGCAAAATTATGGATATTAGCAAAATGTGTGAAAGATTGAAATGATTGTGGTAGCAAGATCTCGCTATCTTCACACTTTACCAGAGAGATGTGAGAGAATTTACTGTCTTACTAGGACAATAAACAAATGCAAAACTCTCTTCATACCTGCACATGTATGCCCATCACCAGTAAAGCCTGAGAGGCACTGACAGACGTACTGATTGAGATTGGCCACTTGGACACAGTCTGCATTGGGATCACACATGGATGGGTCGTTGTTGCATGGCCGACCTGCAACACAGTTGTATCCGTCGCCCACATAACCCTAAACAAGCAAAGAACGATTTAAACGGGCTATGGTTCAATGGGTTTTGGAACGTCCGAGTAACTTACGACATTGCACTTGCAAACGTGCGCAAGTGTAGTCGTGTCTTGGACGCATTCGGCGTTGGCATCGCAGTTGAAGACAACGCTGCAGTCTGCGACCACGGCAGAGCAAGCCAAGATGCCATCTCCAATGTATCCTTCATTGCACAAGCACTCAAACCTCTGATTGGTTGGGTTTTGAATGCACTCTGCATGTGAATGGCAGTTGTTGATGATGTTGCAAGGCGAGTCTGAAACAAATATAAAGTTTTTTGAAAATATTTATTTCTGCACAATTATCATTATTGTGCTGTACTACTATGATCAGTAGTTCTAATATTGCAGGTGTAAGGCAAAGAGGGTATTTCAGTTTTATATGAAAGACCCTCAAAAATAACTTACCAGAGTCTGGAGTACATGTCTTGCTGTCTGTTAAGGTGTAGCCAATGTCACACAAACACTGATACTTCTCCCACTGGGTGTTGAAGATGCACTGAGCGTTCAAGCCGCAGCCATCTGTGTCATCACACTCATCTTTTAAAAAAAACTGCTTTAAAATCTTGTTATTGATCATACCAAGGTCCTTAATCACTGATGCTTTTCTCAATAGGGATACAAACTGGTTTTGAAATGACAGTAAAACGATCCTATCTTTCTATTTACTATTTCACTTATTTTTAATTCTTGGCCAATTCAGTTATTTAAAAAAAATTGCCACAAAAAACTTGGAGACTATTTGGGGAATTGCTACTATTGCATTATAAAAAAAACATGATGTATGCAGTACTTTTAAAAAATCGTATTTTGTAATTTGATCATTTGCGGGTGTGAGTTGTACTTAGTACAGTTCACAGGGTCAATCTGGCGTATAAACACTTGAGTTGTTTATAAAGTTATCCCCGTTTAGTTAAAAAAAAGTATAAAAAAAATGAAAAGATTTTTTTTTCGCTTCCTGTCATCGAGAGGCTTTTAAAATGTGTAATTTGGGCTTTTGGCTGCTTTTGATTTAACATTTTGAGGCAAAGCGTTGTCCTATGAACACGCTTGGGGTGCTAACATCTATCAATTAATCAGTCGAGGAATTCTGATTAAGCTCTTACCTTCAGCGCTGCAATCGATGCCATCACCAACATATTCTTTCTCACATACACAAGTGTAAGCTCCCAGGGATTGATCATAAATGCAACGAGCATGAATCGAGCAGATATTCACCTGGTCGCAAGATACGTCTGAAATAGAAATCCAGATTTATCAGCCCACTGTTGTGAACCTAATATATATATACTACAACAGCCAAATTACAGAAATTGGGGAAATTAATTTAAAGATATTGGAAAAATAGGAAGTAAAGGAACATTGGGACACTTTTGTTTGTTAGATTGCATTTCGTAAATTGTTCAGCTTTTTTGCTATACAATTCACCCAATACTGGCTGCCCATACTGTTTCCTGTTTTTTGGGGGGGAAGGATCCATGTTGGATGGTTTTGCCTTACTTGCAGCTTTGCAGCGATATCCATCTCCCTCGTATCCGACGTTGCACCTGCAGAAGTACTTTGCACTCTGTGAATCGTACTGGCACTGGGCATGTGGATGGCAGTCATTCAGGATGTTACAAGGCTGGCTTTCCTCTTCCTCTGAAAAATTATGGAATGAATTAATAGAGCCTTTCTAATCAATATCTGCAATATATTCAAATAGAATAACAAAGGTATTATTAATATAAGCTGTAAAATCTATAAACTTTTCAAAATCCGTTCATGCACAGCTGAGCGGTGACGAACTGGAATAAAGCTAATCGCTGTTCAACTTAAGCATTCTGACCTTGTTCTACGCAGACATAGCCATCCCCTTTGTATCCTGCAGTGCAGGTGCAGTAGCGGCGCTGTTCATACTCGCTGAAGATGCATTCCGCGTTCTCACCGCAGTCCTTTTGGTCCTGGCAGCTGATTTCTGTGAAGGGAAAATCGAAATTGGAGCCGCGATGCTAGCGCTCTGAACATGTTCTAATTGGCTTTCGAGTTACCTGCATTGGTCTGGCAGGTGTAGCCATTTCCTTCGTAACCATCTTTGCAGCGGCACTCCAAGGCTTGTGACGGCCCAACAGTTACACACTCTGCATTTTCGTCACAGTGCAAGTCATCGCATGTCTCGGTTCCTGAGGGATTCGGGAAAAGAGCGATTGGTAATGCAATTCACGTACCGGTTACATGGCTTGAAGTAATATACCGCTGGTTATACTCACTGGTGCATCGAACCCCGTCGCCTGAATAGCCAGTTATACATGCGCACTGGAAGGAACCCAGTTGGTTTGCGCAGCTAGCAAACTGGTGGCAGTTGCTACGACCCGTGGTACATTCGTTGATATCTGGTATTGGAGGAAAAATATTGGGTCAACAGAATAACCCTGTAGGAACATGGTTTACCAAATGTATTTATCTGCAGTTGTTTTCTCTCATATGAATATTTAATCCTACAGAATTCAGAATGTTGTTTTCGGTAACTTACCCACACACGTTGTTTTTTCACCAGTGGCTCCTTCTTCGTAATAGTACTCGTAGCCGGGGTTACAAACGCACTGAAACGACTCGTTTTCAACAATGCACGTGGTGTCCGGTCCGCACTGCTTACGACCCTCCTTGCATGGATCGTCCCCTAGAGAAAAGAAAGCATTATCAACTGTACTGTATATGGCTTACACTAGTCTATTGTCACGTAATGTTCTTGTCATTGAGAATCTGAAGACGAGAGAACTAACCTCCAAGCGTAGCGATCTTGTTGGTATGCGCATAGCGTACAATCTGCTCGCGTGAGTCGTAGGTGTAGAACGGGCGAGCCACATGCAGTCGGACTGTGTCCATTTCGGGGTCTCTTGGCGCATGCTGGCACTCATCGAAGGTGAGGATCTGGTCCACTTTGAAAGGCGTCTCCACGCTGTTTGGGGTGTCCTCCAAGTGGAAGGATTGGGTTGTCTGCGATCGGACCATTCCTGCAAACCAGATATATGTACCATTTAGAATTGAGACCAATGAGGTAAAAACTGGAAAATAGTGTCTTGTGACAAAACCTGGCAAGACGCGGTTGAACTCTTGGGAAAAGTCATTCATCTTAAGCTGGGATCCACTTGGTAGTACTGGAACCGTTCCCTTGATTTCGGTGTGCACTTGCAGATAGCTGAAGGCGTCCACGCCCACAAACTGCTGCCAGATGCTTACCGAGTGACCGGTCTGTGGGAATTCAATGTCCACAGTGGAATTGAATACCCCGCCTGCCAGAATAAATTGTGCAACAACAATTTGTGAGGAAGCTGTATGGCATACATCTGGTGAAGTTATAGCAGTCAATTATTGAATAGACAATTTGATTAGCGCAATATTAAGCTCGTGGAACTCTGTGTTTCATGACGGTTGTATTTTCCCCTTCGTCATGCATCAGAACAAGTTTTTATTTGAAATTGGGATAAGCAACTTGGCAATTGTCAACTCAAAAAACTGACTTAAATATGGCATGGTATAAAACCAATGTTTCCAACGACAATTTACCCGTCATTTGGAAGCCATTCTTGGCTTTGCCCCTTGGAAGTGCAAATAACCATCCAATGACTCCTCCAACAGTCACAAGAGTCTGCATATCGTAGCCGATGGTCTCTGACACCCGGGAGATGGCTGTGTATTGGCGTCCGTCTGCCACAACGACGTAAGAATGCAGGTCCACGTCCTGGATGACTACACCATTGAGTATGCCATTTACTTTGCCATTGAGGCGCTGTGGAGTTCCTGGACAATGAAAATCCAAGCAATCATGAAAAATTAGCATAAATAGCGGTTTGGAAGAGATGGTGTTTGCTTTTTCTGTAGTTTGCAGTCGCCTACCTTCTGGCAGGCAACTCTGTCCATTGCCGTAGAAACCAGAATCGCATTCGCAACAGTAACCATCACTGTAGTCGACGCAGGTGGACTCAGTGTGGCAAAGGGCAAAACCCTGCGTGCAGGTCTGGAACTCGTTATAACTAGAAGAACCTGGGAATTAGAGATTTTGTAAAAAAAAAATTACAGAAGTGTCAAAAGGGATTGTAGATGTTTCATGCCATAGTTTAGCCAGAAAGATTGCAATTTTAAACATCCAAAGGTTTCTTATAGAAGACTAAAGTAAAAGTTTCATATCCACTTTAACAGTATTTAAAATTACAATTTTGAAGAATTTAGAAAAGTTTACTGCAATTACCCAAGTTTTTGTCCGGAACTCCGATGTTTTCTGTTGCACTCAGTTTTCCGAGATAAAACATCCAAACGCCAGGGACTCCAACGTTTGACAACCTGCAGATTGAGAAACAAACGTTTCAGCTTTGGTCACTGTTCTCTTTTGCAATGATGCAAATTATTTGCCAAGAAATTATTCTTGGAGCATCTTAGCAGGATATCATTGCTTGGCGCTAGTGCCAGCTTGGACTGAACGCGAATGTAACATGAATGGGCCCTGACACTCGTACTTGTCCAAGTTCTTGACGTGGTCTGTTCCAGATCCGTGCACAGTGTGTATTCTTCCATCTCCGGTCATGAACCCCACTTGAGCCTTGGCATCTGGTAATCCAGGAGTTTTTCCCTCGCTTTGGATCCATTGGATGCCCTTATCCACATACTGCAGTATGGCGAAAGTGTGGTCACCATTCGATGCCAGAACAACTTGAAAGGTGTTTGCCTAAATGTAGCATTGAAATGTAACGTCATTCCCTAATCTGTACATAATGTCTTGATATGTCTGCACGGACATCTTTGATAACAAAGATCAGTTAGGCCATCGAGCAGGGATAAGGGGCATAAATGAAATGCGCAACATTTGTTGCCCTGTTGCACTTATAAAATATGGTTTTGGGTATACCTTATCGTTTTTTTGGTCGAAATAACCGACGTTGTCCCAAGTGGCGATGAAAGCGCTTCCCATGCGGAAAATCTCGGCAAATGAAAAATGCTTCCTGATCTTGTCAGTGATGTCGTCAAGGATGACTTGATCTTGGGTCTCGCTTTAAAAGACAAGATCAGCACCATCTTTTATTTTATAATTCTGTATAGATATTAGTGCACCTCACTAATTATGATGAATGCTCCATAGATGTCGCTGGAAGCGAATCTTACTTACCCATAAGTTACAGTCCCTCCTTTGCGATTATCCACATCAGAGTAGAGGACTGCAATGACCGGGTAGTTGAGAGGGAACTGGATATTATAGAAACTGGGGATTTCGGTATCGAACGACAGCATGCCATTGGTGTTGACCTGAAAATATATAAAACGAGGTGTTATTAAGTTGTTGTGAAGATTTTTGCTTCATTTGTTTTTTATGGTTTTAAGAAAAAAACGTTCCAAAGTTTTGTTAACACTACTACATTTCTTTAGTCCCATTTTCTGATAGTAAACTTGTTGGGACACATTAAAAATAGATTTTCCTTTGTACAAGCTTTATCGATTTCAAGTGATATGTTGAAATGTCGTATAAGTTGCTATATGCCGACGCCGGCGGTCGAGTGGGTTATGTGATTGCCTCTCGATCCTAAGATGCTGGGTTCGCTCCCAGGTCGAGGTCGGTGGGAATTTTACGGATCCCGTACAAAAATGATGTGCAGAAAATACCAGAAAAATATCCCACTGCGTTTCCTGCAGAAACTACTCTGCAGAAATTTGATGCAATTCTGGCAATTTATATTTGCAGAAAATAGTCTGCACAGCTTTCAACCAAATTTCTGCAGAATTTTAAAGATGCTTTAAACTTGCAGAAATACTCTATACTAATTAACCCCTCCAAACTAAAAACCCTTCCAAACTAATAACCCCTCCAAACTAAAAACCCCTCTAATCTAATAAACACCTTTAAACTCATAAACCCCTCTAATCACATTCACATCACATAATAGTTAATAACTATGCGCATTTATAATCTTAACGGTAATAATGTCCCAGTATTAGCTAACCATAACTCCATTTTCTAATGCTTCACTTCCAAGTAGTACGGGTGGCCGAGTGGGTAAAAGAGTTAGGTTGGTATTGGCAAGTTTCCGGGTTCGCATCCCTCTGTTAACTATTTAAAAAAAATAGATTCTGCATAATTCTGCAGGAATGACTCTTGCAGAATTCGCCACCATAATTCTGAAACATACTTTTCTGCAGAGATTTAGGTCGCTCAATTCTGCTGAATTCTGATTTTTGTATGGGATGGGAGAAATTCTTAAAGTGGCGGCTCTTTCAGATGAGAGTTTAAACTGAGGTCCCGTGTTGATTGTTTCACGTTAAAAACCCCTCGAGAGGGGGTGTAAGTCCCCCCTCGTAGGCTAAATTCCCAGATAGGTGTTTAAGGCCCATTCCCTGACGTTGGTGTTTAGCCCTCGTGTTGCAGAAATAGGCCAACGTTAAAAATCAACCAAACAAACATAAGTTGCTATATACACATAAACCTGGATCAAAATACTCAGATTATTTAATGATAATAAATACGTAAATATAGAAATAATTCTAAGATGTCTACAGTTTTCGGCACTGTATGATAGGCTAATTACGTCTTTTGGAGTTCCTTAACCCTTTATGCTGGAACGAATCAGATGATCGTTTAATTAAAGACTTCTCCAGTGTTTTAATGGTTGAAAGGCCGACTTTAATCAGTGATCATTAATTAATTTTAACGGTATTAAGACAACGAACCCGACTTTTGTCACTGACATTTAATTTCATTCTCGTAAAATTGGATACTCGTGAGAAGGAAGCGCCCCCTCCTTTCTAACCATTTTTTTAAATGCCTTTGAAATTTAGCTGGTTTTAGGAAGATTCGGTTTCTTCACAACGTGATTATTGGGGTTTTTTAAAAAAATATATAGATAATGAATGTATCCGCAAAATGCATTTTGCTCTCATTTGTTCCAATGGGATATACCAATATTTATTTTTAAAAAAAATAATGTTTGGGATTCCGGATCCTGGTATATCTAACAATGTGTAATAGAAAGTTCCATTTTGTAGACAAAATGTATTGGAATAAATTATCTTGCAACGATTGCTTCCGGCACATCAACCTTTATTTACAAGATTTATATTTATCACGATATTATCAGAAAATTCCTTTAAAACCCATTACTTGTGGAAATTGTGGTGTCGTCTACGACATACTATGCATATTATACTATGCATACTATGAATTTTGACACCTCAAGAGATGACCATCGTAATTAATTCTAAACTAATACCTAGCATTCGATATGGGTTAATTGTGTGGGCAACCACTTTCAAGAATAAATTGATACCGGTCAAAATGGCC
>JAQGAE010001441.1:0-23016 GCA_034696685.1 Julus scandinavius
ATTCTCCTGAAATTGGGTACGACCCCCCTACCATATGGCATTTATTTGCTGACTGTAGGGTACTGAGTTGAATTGAACCGACTAAACTGTCGGCAGTGAATTGAAGGACCTTATGCAGGTTTGCTATGGATAGCCACATGAGGGCCTTAACCCATTTGTCACAAACCATCTTGTGACAAATTCGTCATGCTTTCTTAACATTCATTTTTGAAATGAGTAAAGATATATTTAAACACTGGCTAGAAATTGTAAAGTTCTTCATTTAAAAAAAAATTCATCTGATAGACACATAACTTGCAGTCTGTTAGCAAAGAAAGCAATTAACATAAATTAGTAAAAGACCATCCGATGGTTTTAATGCATACTATCGAAACAATACGACATAACGTGTTTAAAAAGTAAAAGTTAGATATGGTGAAAGTTTCACTGACTTAAATTAAGGGGAGCACGTGTTTTGTCAGATGGCAGAAAATTTGGATTGAAAGTCTTAGCAAAATACCGTCAACTTTGGTTGAGCTTATTCCCGATAGTAAAATCCTTTAAAGTTCGACAAAGCTAAAAAACAACAAAAATAAGATTTCTTGCCAAAAATATGATCCCAGTGGATCACCAAACCTTCGCACGCACAACTATGTTAAAAATACGAGGATATTTTCATAAAAAAACGTAATTTCAAAGCAAAATTCCAGCAATACTTACGACAGTAGAAGACCACGTGGAGAGCTACGCTAAAAAGGAAGGGCATGCGCGGAAAATCAGCGAATCGATATGACCAACATGGCCGCATCGATCTTATATCGATTCGCATTTTTACGGAAGCTTAGAGCGGACATAGTGCGTCAAGAAAATAATTTGACGTCGTTATTTAGACAAGTGAAACTATTTTTTTCAGATATTTTTAATGCAAATAATGATTGCATGCCACGCTACTTGAAGTATCCGTAGGATTTCACTCGCATTTCAGCGAAGGGGCGTTTTAATAAAGCCTAGATGTCGTAAGATGTCACATAAGCGGCACCTCAGATAAGAAAAACACCTGCACCATTACCTTTCCGTACTATCCGGCCGCATCGTCACATCTTGCTCCCGGTATTTACAATCATATATTGTTTCCAGTATATAGTCGCATTACAACGAAGCAAATAACTCAAACGTTGAGTTAATCCAGAATAGCATGGGAGTCCCAGCTTTCTTTAGATGGCTAAGTCGAAAATATCCGTCCATAGTTGCTCATTGCGTAGAAGAAAAGGTGAGTAGGCTTATGTCATTTATACAAAGCACGTGATTATGTAAGACAATGTATTTACTTTACTTTCATTATTGTTAATATAGTCAAACTATGTTGATGGAGTCGAGATTCCAATCGACAGCTCCAAGCCCAATCCAAATGATGTCGAGTTTGACAACTTGTATTTGGATATGAATGGCATTATCCATCCCTGTTGTCATCCGGAAGACAAGTAAGTTGAATGTGTATTGATTTTGATCCATGTTAAGAGTTATGAGTGAATATGAATTGTTATCGTTGTGTTTAATTACAGACCGGCTCCAAAGAATGAAAATGAAATGATGGTCCTAATCTTTGAATATATTGACCGCTTGTTTCGTATTATACGGCCTAGACGGTTGCTCTACATGGCCATCGATGGCGTGGTAAGTTCAAACTTAATTTACCCAACCCTAAATAATGCATTTCATGTTGCATGAAAGCTTGTGATTAAACGAGTCGTGGAAATGTATTCTAAACACAGCTACCAAAAATGTGCGGCGGTGTACTAAGAGCGTTAGTAACAGTATATAAACGTTATTTTTTTGAAGGCTCCTCGTGCCAAGATGAACCAACAGCGTTCTCGGCGTTTTAGAGCTTCACAAGAAGTGGTTGAAAAAGTCGAAGAAATTTCTAGGATCCGCGGTGAACTTGCAGCAAATGGGGCAGTGCTTCCACCAGAAAAAAAGAAGGAAGAACATTTCGACAGCAATTGCATTACGCCTGTGAGTAGACCTCGTATTCATTACACACTGTAGATAATTGATACGTAGATACTTTATTTTGCCAGAGCTGTTCCTAAATTAATTTTTTTTACTTTAGGGTACTCCATTCATGGACCGTCTCGCCAAATGCCTGCATTACTATATTCATGACCGACTTAATAATGACCCTGGCTGGAAAAACATCGAAGTCATCCTTTCGGATGCCAATGTTCCCGGTGAGGGCGAACATAAAATCATGGACTACATCCGTAAGCAAAGAGGAAACCCTGACCACGACCCCAACACACATCATTGCTTGTGTGGAGCAGATGCTGATCTCATTATGCTGGGATTGGCTACGCATGAACCCAATTTCACCATAATCCGAGAGGAGTTCAAGCCCAACCAGCCGAGACCTTGTGAACTGTGCAATCAGCTCGGTAACTGTTTATTGCTATTGTGTGTCAACTCTTTATTTCCTTGCTACCGAACATGTTATGCTTAACACGAGTTTACATTTTGCTAGGACACGAAATGAAAAACTGTTGTGGTCTTGCAAAAGAGATGCAAGGAGAGCATGATGAGCTACCCAAACCACAAGGTGCAGAGACTGAGTTTATATTTTTGAAGCTCAATGTACTGCGGGAGTATTTGGAGAAGGAGCTCAGTATGCAAAACCTTCCTTTCCCATACGAAATAGAGGTAATGAAATATTTTAGTTAACTATAAGAGTTAGTGTCAGCCTGTTGTTCTTAATTTTAATCTTTATGTCTTAGAGAGCGATTGATGACTGGGTTTTCATGTGCTTTTTCGTTGGAAACGACTTTCTTCCGCATTTGCCTTCGCTTGAGATTCGCGAAGGTGCAATTGATCGCTTAGTCAACCTTTACAAACGAACTGTTCACAAAACTGGGGTAAGTCAGTCATTCCAGACTATATGTGTAATATTCTATTAGAAGTTTTCCTGCATTTTAGAAAATGCATTATTATTTTCAGGGGTATTTGACCAACAGTGGAATTGTGAACATGCACCGTGTACAAATGATCATGACTGGTATGTTCTTATTATTCATGCTTGCACTACAAATTACCAAGCAATTTTTCTAATTCTTATGGATTTTCCTGTACAGAACTTGGTGAAATGGAAGATGATATTTTTAAACGGAGGCAGGAGAATGAGGTAAATTCCTTTATATGTTGTGCGTTTCCACTAAGAATTCAATGCAAATTATACTACGTGTTTAAAATTAAGAACACATTAATGTGATTGGTATGCAGACTTGACTGATTGTATTAGTTCCCATGTTTTACAAAAGTCATTGTGTCACTAATGCACGTCCAATATTCAGATAAGATTCCGACAGAGACAAAAGGACCAGAAGAAGCGCAACAAGATGAGCCGTCCAGCATGGACTCCCCAAGGCCAGTTTGCCCCAGTGGTATGTCGTCAGCCTATTCATTTTTCTTATGTGCATCAAGATATGCAATGATCATAAAGATCCTCAATGTACTTTTCATTTTCAGCCTATTGGCAACAGTCCATCACCTGTTCAGAACGCCCGCAAGGAAGCCTATCAAATGCGAATGCAGGGCGGAGAACAGGAGGCAAAGGTAGCTTTAAGAGCCATGCTTAAGGATGAGACGGAAGACGGAAAACGTGGATTGAAGCGAAAGAATGAGGATGAGTCTGAAGAAGAAGAAGAGCCTGCTGATGATGTCAGGTAGTAAATTTTATATTAATATGGATTTTAAAAAATCTTAAAATCCCCATGCAGTGAATTTTAACAACTCGTATAAATTGCTTGACTTTCAGATTGTGGGAAGATGGCTGGAAGGACAGATATTATGAAAACAAATTTGAGGTGGAGATTAACAACATCGAGTTTCGCTACCAAGTTGCTGCGGCCTATGCCATTGGACTCAACTGGGTTCTGCAGTATTATTATCAGGGTTGCCCGTCCTGGAAGTGGTTTTTCCCATATCATTATGCCCCATTCGCTTCCGATTTTGTTAATATCGGAGATTTATCTACCAAGTTTGAGACTGGTACAGTACCGGTAAGTTAATGTCTTATGAATTTATGTATTAGTGGCAATATAATTTTACGAATTACATACATTACTTTTTTAATTCTAGTTCAATCCTCTGGAGCAGTTAATGGGCGTTTTTCCTGCTGCAAGTAAGCAGCACTTGCCAGAATCCTGGGGCCAACTTATGGATGATCCGGTAAATTTTTGTCTATCAATTAAAACCAAACCAAAAAAATAGACAAAGCTGCATTGCAATCTCGTAAAAAAATATGCACAAGAAACTAATCATATTTACTTCATCCACAGGAATCTCCAATCATTGACTTCTATCCAATCAATTTCAAGATTGATTTAAATGGGAAGAAATATGCATGGCAAGGAGTTGCCCTTCTACCATTTGTTGATGAACGGCGGTTGCTTGGTGCTGTAGCGGACGTCTACCCACTTCTTTCAGATGATGAAAGTAAGTTCATATTTCTTATTAAATTGAATTTTTGAAATTATGTGGTATACGAATTATATACTGTCTAGTATTCGAAGCACATCAGTGAATCAACACATTTGTTTTTTCTTTTTCTTTTCAAGGACGTCGAAATATGCGTGGTGATGACAGATTGTACATAGGAAAAGGGCATAAAGCTTATGACTACCTTGTTACTTTCTACGAAGGGACAAAAGATTATGCAGAAGAATATCCTCTAAATGCCCAGCTCTTTTATGGAATGGGCGGCATGGCACTTTTGGCAAAGGACGTGATTGAGCCGGGTGGGCAAGTGATCATTTGCTGAATTTTTTTATCTCTTTAAAGACTTCAAAGTGTTTTAGGTATTATAATATGTAACCACATGTTTCTTACAGCATTGTTGCTGCACCAATTCCTGGTTGTGAGGATCTCCATGGTAATGGTGTTGTTTGGTTAGTATATTTATACATATTTTGAAAAAGCAGTTTATTTTTTGTTTTTTTGTAAATCACAATCACATTTCTAATTATTATTACAGCACTCGTTTCCGCGACCCTAAATACCCAGAAAATCATCTTTTCCAAGCAGTTCGACTTCCAGGTGCAAAGTAAGTATTTGCCATTAATAATGATACAGTATTTGCTTCCTTTGGCTAGTATTAACCAAATTTGTTTATAACAGAGAACCGTTGAGAGTCCTAAAACCTGGAGACTTGAATGCTCACCAATCCAGGAACTGGAGGCCGACTATCGGGATGGCACCTTCCAGACAGAGGGCTTCGCTAGATCCTGCTGGAAATAGGATGCTCGGGTGAGTCTTTGAATTGGGGATTTTAAAACTTATTTCATTGCATAATGTCGATTGCTGTATGCTAGGGTTAAAATAATTCTAATTGTGTTAACTTTTGGATTGAATTTAAATAGTTGACAATTAAATCAAATGCTAAAATATTTTGGCCATTATTGATGTTCCTAATTATCAAAAGAAATGCATCTTCTCAGCACTCAACCAAACCAATTTTTCAAAAATCAAACCAAAATTTAAAAATAACTCCAGATAATTTTGCCATAAATAGTTAGGTCAGGGATCGATATTTTACAACCAGCATCGGTTGAATAATCTAGGTTTTGTGCAACGATTATTGCATATTACATGTAAATTTAAAGTTGAAGAAGGTTGGTATGGGTGGGGAGGGTGTTTGCCTACTGTTTAATTTCCATGATGACTTGTCACCTGTGGCTAAGAGAAGGTTGGACACCCCTGCTCTAGGCGGTGGCTGTTCCAGCATCATACCATGAAATTCTTTTCATTTGCTCGTTGTGATATATGGTGCACCAGTATCATATAAGCAATGGTTCGCTTAAAATTCTGTCTGCAAGTCAATAACCAACCATTTATTTCAGGTTCTCCATGCACGCTTCAGGGGCTTACGCGTCAGTCCCGCCACCCCAGAGGTTCGATGGGCCACAAAACTACAACAGAGGAAGGGGCAATCAACATCATCAGCGACCCTATGGTAACAACTACCAAGGTAGGAACCCTTAGCAATACTCTGGTATTAGTTATTCAAAATCAAATTTTGTGGCGATGCAAAAAATAGGGAGGGAGAGTTGGTGCCACAAAAAAAAAACCTAAAAAATAATGAAATGTTTGGGAGGGTTACGAATAAAATAACCACTTGTGTTCCATCTGTCGGTGAATTTGGTCGAGGCAACATAATAAACGCGTAATACTCAGCTGTTGCATTGCATGGGGACCGCAGCTGGATTAAGCCTCTTCAAGTTGTGCAGACGAGCGATTGGAGAATAGAATAAAAGTTAAAGGTGGGGGGAAAGGCGCCACGGAAAATCCAGCCAGTAATAAAAGGAACTCTGTGTTGTGCTGGGGCTCAAGTGGATGGAACGGGAAGTTTCAAGTAGGCTGTACAAGCTCAAGAGGTTGCATGTTTGGAGGTACAGTCTGTCACAGCGACCAGGGTGCTTTTAACCTTGCTGTTGCCCCTCCTTTAATCGGGGCTATTCAAAGTTTAAACTTGGGTGCATCATTTTCCTGTTAGCTTTAAAGCTGTTCCATAATTACGAGGCAGATAAGCGCCTTCATACGGGTACAATGGTTGTATCACCAAACTGTGAACGCAACAAAATTAGCCAGAAAGAGCCAGAAAACACATTCTTCATGGTTGAACAATGATTTCGCCAACGCCTTCTTGGGTTGACTATTATTTTCCGTAAATTAGTTGTGGTTATGCCATGACTGGATTAAATTCCTAAAACGCTAAATCACCCTATAATTTTAATGGCAATTTGCGTTTTCGAATTATGTGAGCTCAATCGAAAATACGAAAATATGAAAGCTCATTGGATATTAGGGCAAAACCACTAAGCTCAAGTGTGTATATGCCAAGGCGGACAATTGCTCATAGAATATTTGGTCACGAGGGAGTTTTCACAAGTGCGATAAAATGAAGAAAGATAATAGGTGCGTTTGTCCGGTTTGCCAATTAACGCTTGCCCTAATGACCATTTCCCCAAATATCCATCTGTTCATTTGACCTATAATGTATAAACGGCCGATTGTCGAAATATTTCCTGAACAATTGTCCGCAACGTTTGGTGTTCCAAATTATACCACTGTTAGTCTCTCATCAGCGTAATTGTCAGCGCCATGGTTAATTAAATTCTGATCTCGATCCATCAGCTATTATTTTGCATTTTTACCACCAGTAATGATAGGCAGGTAGTGTTGGTAACTTTTAGAATGGAAGATGGACCCAGAATGGTGACTCTTGTATCCATCCCCATCTGACATGAGTACGACGATAAGAAAACACAACAACCAAGGTGAAAAGTGTCCGTTGGAATAAATAATCAATCTTGATGGATACTCGGTAACAGTCACATTTAGGAATCAGCGCGGGCCACTGCAGTGTTTTGGTGGACAACGTTGACGAATCGTTGGCAGTTGATTGACAGCCAACGTTGACAACTGCTAGTTTGAACCTTAAAAAATCCTTTTAATGTACCTAACAAATATCATTGGTTTGGTTAAACATTAGACCAATGCATCGACTCAAGTTGGGGTCGGAAGACAAAGCACGTGCTGTTGGTCCAACCATTATTTGTTACTATTGTAATTGAATTTCTGTCTGACAATCAGCTGATTTTCTAATCTATTTCTGATAACAGTAATAATCAGCAGGTAGCGCTTATTGCCTTTGTGATGAAAGTAGAACCAGGTCTAAAACAACGTGGAATCGATTGGAAAAAAAGCCCCAGAGCAGTGGCGCTTTGCTCCAGCGCCATCTGACGGAGTGCCTTGCACGGCCTGTTTCTAGTGGCCCATGTTCGAGAAGTACTCCGACGCAGGAGGAGGAGTAGCGAGGTATCGCAAACACATGACAGTGATTGAAAGCCGGCATTGATTTTGCAAGAAATGCAAATGAGACGCTACCGATTCCCTCATCCGTGCATCGCGAGCAGACGTGTAGTGCGGCAGCGGCACTAGAAATCCGAGCAAAGTGGAGTTTTGTCGAAGAAAAGCTCTGCGAGAGGAGAATGATGAAGAGGACTGCAAGATGGGAAGGAAGCGAAGAAAAGTCATATCATTCAGCCGTAATTATAAAAATGTTTGGCCTATTGTTTAGACAAGCTGAGGAGCATCCTTCAAGCGCAGCTTCAAGATCTCTTCAGTTGCCTCTCGAAGAACCCTACATTGTCATAAGTCAATCTCCATGAATCCCTCCTCAGCAGCTTCATCCGCTCTTAGAGGCTCTCATTAGAGTACGGAGCTCCTTCAGCCCAATCCCAAGTACGCATCTTCATCCGCCATTGTGCATAATACCGATATTACGACGCTGCAGCGATTTGGGCCCTGGCTCATTCTACTGACGATGGCTGCTGACATTTATACCCGTGCCCATTGTTCAGGCAAAACGCAAATCGTACTTAATGAGTCTACCGATGAGTAGAGCCGAATTCCAAACTAAAGGGAAGCCCTTCGCAGTCTCCTTAATTATGCTGGACATATTCTTACACAATCCTGCAGATGCATTGCTCGATTATCAAACTTTAAGTCCAGTACACATCTTCTAGGACGTTCTGGCAGTTTCAGCAGTCATTTTTTTTGGGAAAGGGCGCGGCCATGCTAAATTCTCATATGTCACCAGGTGGTGCTGTACCCAACTAGGACTCTTTGGGTTCTGCAAATTATGCTCATTTTAGGGCAGGGGCAGTACATCGTGATAGGCCATTTTCTTTCAGATTTTTCTTGAAATTTTCAAATAGTATTTATCTTTGATTTCTGCATCGAGTTGAATACCCAAAACTTCAGAAATGATTTTGAATTATCTTGTCCATTTATTGGTAGACATTCCAATGACTCATGACATCTTACTTAGATCTTAGACATATGGACCATACGTCAGCCTTTGACATCATTTTAGAGGGATTGGGCCAAGATGGTGTGAGCAAATCACAATTTTTGGTTTAGCCACAAATGAGCTTGTCGCTGGTTTCAGAGGCATTCCAATGACTGCTGAAATCTTACTTGGGTACTATCATGGATATAAGGCGCATAAGTCATCCTTTGACACCATTTGAGAGAGATTTGGTGAGAATGGTTGAACAAATCACAATTTCGTTTTGGTTGAGCCGGAAATGATCTTGTCGATGGTTTGGAAGGCAATCCAATGACTGTTGCCATGTTACTTAGATCATGGATATGATCCATGCGTCAACCTTTGTCATCATTCGAGAGAGATTTGGCCAGGATGGTGTGGACAAATCAAAATTTCCTTTTGGTTGAGCCAGATGTTTTGGGAAGCATTCCAATTACTGCAGAGGCCCTACTTGGATGGCCCCATAGTGTGGAGAAGAGTTCCTTAGTGACGGCCCACATAACTTGCAAATCTAACAAAAGTCATCGTTTCATCAGCATCACAAACTCACAATGGGTGCCTTGGCGATCAATTATTAACCCGCATTGCCGCAATGTGGTCGCGAACTCCGCAAACTCTTTCGCTGTCAGCAAACTTGGCAGAAGCCTTCTGGGAGGAGAAATCAATCGAGATTCGTTTTTTTTCCTCTCTTCGCAACAACAAACTTTGCATTTTAAGTTGGAAACCGCGTTTCCGCGTGGGATTCGAACAGATGATCATCTCATCATCTCGCCGCCGTGCATATATTTGCACAAACAGCAAGGGCCTCGGAACGGACGAAGATGGGGAGCCAGCAGCTGTGATTGCGGAGAAGCGCCATCAATGCACTGCCTGATGTCGCCCAATTTAAACTCGTTTGTGGTAGGTTTCCGAAGGCGTTCAATGGCGCTGGCAGGTACATAATGCCCCAACTTGCAGAACGCTAGTCCACCCGAAATTGCATTTGCATTCGCGAGGTGCAAATTCGCACCATTGTACCGTAGGGTTTTTGCATATGCTGCCTCGCTGCAAAATGACAATGGAGAAGAACGCAAAAATGTCAGGTGCCATTGTGGGTCGGGGAGAGAAAAATGATTAGATGCAGAGGAAAAAAATGAATAAATAAACGGAAAAAAACATGTGTTGGAGACAGCAACGCGCATATTGGATGCGTTTCGAGAGCCTCCTGCGAGCAACATGGCCAGTCTGTAGTCTCCCAGCATTTAATTGGAAAAAAAATGAATACCAAAAACGATGTTTTTGTGTTTTCTGGTTTGTTGGAGACGTTTTTATGGAGTTTCTACTGGAGCTAATGGGGCGTGTAGCGATGGTCAAACTGTGGAGATTTTACAGAAGCTGTCATGGAAGTTGCAGTGACCAAGACAGTTTCGGTCAGCCGCGACAGTCTGGTAATTGGAAGAAAATCGAATGCTGGATAGGGAAGGGGAAAAAAAATTGCAAATCTGACAAAACACATTGTTGCTCTACGAGCAACTATAATGGCAACTTAATATCAAGGGTCACATATGCTCGCAGAAACGTTCGGTGTTCATTTGGCCGCGAAAAATGCATGTTCGAAAAATAATATCGATTTTTAGATGCACCGTCTAATAAAATGCATACTTTTTTGTTGTGAAAAGTAGAAATGTACAATCCAAGACGACATATGTGTAGGACGTGTACATTTATTGAAGTAGTGACGTTTCCATTATGGGTCCTGAAAATAGTCTTTGCAGGACATTCTTACAACAAAAAATCGCTTTTCATACATTGCTGTGAATCCATATGGTGAGGATTATTAAAGACGTCCAAAAAATTTTTACACTAACATCTGCCTTATATTCTATTTCTAAATTTATTGAAATATCCATGATATGCTTTATTGTTGTCAAATGCAGAACTATAAAGAACTGGTGTGCATGTCGTAGGAGTTAGCAAAATGGTGGTTCATCATATCTAGCAGATTATGTTATTCAAAACTAGTTTAATAGCAAGGGGTTAAACTAGACAACTACATGGTCAAAATCACCCGATAATGAATGACAACTATCTGGCCTCATGACATTCATCTTAATGAAATTATCATTTTGATTTTTAAAGTTTCCGTGTCTTATAAAAACACATGGAAATTTAACATTTGGTTAAGAGATCAATCTTATAGTTATTCTCAGAGTAATTGTAAGTATAATTTAATATCAAGGTGTTAAACTAGACTCGGACTGCATTGGTCTTCAAACTTCTAACCCTTTCGGAACCTCTTTCATCAATTATATTTTTATGCGAAACTCAAAAGCGAAAAATGCAGGTTTTACAATGAAAATGTATCTATTTTTTAAAAATAAATTCATTTCGATCAAAATTTAGATTGCATAATGCATGAGTGGCGGGTCAGGGCAGCCCAATCATTCGTAATAAATCGTAATAATAACAACAAAAATTAAAAAATATTCGTGGAACCCCAAAAATGCTCCACGGAACTCAATTTGCATACCACAGAGCTAGATGAACAAAATCAAAAGTTTCTATGTATCAAGGATTCCTTGCAATAAAGCATTTTAAAATCTGCTTTCTTCAAAGACGGCCCTTCAGACGTTGTTTTGGTGCAGCAGTAAGTACACGAAGGTTCCCACTGACGTCACTGGCTACAGAAGGTCCTGTATATATGCCTCGCCCAGTGTGGATGCCGGGTTTTGTGCCCTCACAGTTGGCTTCTAAAGATCGGTTAGCCATCATTTGATGAGAGTATAAAAGGGTTTGCTAGTGATGCGGATAATTAGGTTGAACTCGCGCTGGGAGGGAGGCAACCCCCCCTGGTGGGCTCAGTCGACCAGCTAATTCGACTTCAGACCCCGGGATCCCCTCGTTCCGGATCCCAGTCCTCCTTCCCCTCGCACCAATACGGATGGATTAGAAAAGACAGAATGCAAAAACGAGCGCATTGATTTTGCTTTTTTCCCTGGCAAAACAATAGACTAGCAAGAAAGCACCACTCTGGCGCTGCCTTGCTCTCCTTTGTGCTTCCCACATTTTCATCTCTATCTCTTCGCTTTTTAATGGGATTCAGAGTCGGTTGTTTTTTCCACTCGATTACCACTCTTGCTTCTAATATCAATCACTTTTTTCATCTCAACATTGTCCGATCGTTATTCCCCCGCGCCGCCATCTCCAACCGCACGATCAATGATAATTTCGACGTAAAACCAACAGTTTGGCGTAAACTCGTGAGAGAAACAAAGCGAGCCAGTGAGGTGGAGCCACTCGACACACCCTGGGGATTTTTCTGTCCTTTTTTATCCAAGGTTGATATGGGGAATAAACCACGGAGCAGGTGTCCTGCAGCTAACCAGTTGGAGGTAGTGTATGTGGCCAATGCACGCCCTTACGTTTATATACACTAGAGGGCGCAACATGAATACGCACCATATAACACAAAAGTATTTTCTCTTCAATGTTTGTGAAAGGATCTATATATAGCTTAAAATGCAAATATCCCATGTCACGACTACCTCGTTTGCTACTATATTGGTTTCATGAAAAATATATATTTTAATGTTGTTAGTAAATGGGGCACGTAAATGGTTATTTTGAAAATATAAATATTTTTCAACACTAAAACAGATACTGACAGGTATTTTCAGGATCAACCAGAAATATATTTATAGATAGATTTACCAAGTATGGAGAAATTAATATTGTTAAACACAGCCTTGAAAATCGCAAAGTAAGGAAATGTGCTGGAATTTTTATCACCTCGGGAAAGCCGTGGAATTATGCTTGAAATTCACTCTCAACGCCAGTATATTTTGGAATTTCCTGTTCCGGTCGGGAAATTTCAGTTAATAGGTAAAATTTGATATACAAAACAAATAATTTTACTTATTTTTTTAATTATCTAGATTCTAGAAAAAAAAATTCTGACTCTACCGACTGGTATTATAAATTATAATTCGTGCGAGTTGTCTTTGAAAATGTAAATAATGAGCCTTGAATTCCTTGAAAATGCAACGAATGTTAGCCTTGAAGTATGCTCGAATTTTTCTCAGCCAATTTACTGGACTCGCTGAAGAAATGAACTTTGAAATCTTTGAAATATGCCCATCCATATTGCGAATATATTAAAAGAGGGTCTTAAAAGATGTTCAACTGAACGCTTTAGTGGAAAATAACCCGTCGTTCATATTGTACAAAGAAAGGGCCCAATAATTGGGAGTTGCAATATCAACATTTCATTTTCAAACATCTGAAACAAATTGGGAAGATAAAGTCGGCCATTTTGTTTTCAAACAACCTGATGTATTCCACATTATCGCTTGCTTGAATTACCAAGAAATGAGTTGGTGGTATAAGCTGTTATGAAAAACAAAAAAATTCTGCTTGTTTTAGGATACTCGTTCTCATGTCTATTCATCAACATTTCAGAACTAATTATAAGCTATTAATATTGAGAATGTTGATGAGCGAAGACAGATTTATAGGGCAAGCAACATCTTCCAAGGTACTCTTTCTCCTAAATAAGCCAGCGAAGGGAATTGACTTTTACAGGACCTCTTGCGGCTGATGTGTAAACCAGATTTTTTTCTTTTTCTAAAAGTCTATACGTCATTATCCGGAACAGTATATTGAAAAGTACAGCGTGTCAAACCGTCCAATAAACCAAGGTTCAGCACGTATGCGCGTTCATTAAATCTCTTCTTCATCAAGCTGAACATTCATTAATCTCGCCGAAGTTCAAGTTGCTGCTTCAGGAATCAAAAGCCCCATCCCCCAGTTTTATTATGAATTGGGGACATTTTTGTTTAATGACGACGGGGCGGGAGTGCTGGGTCCAAGTGCCTCATTACGTCTTCCGCTCGACTGGCTTTGGAGCGCCACCGCCTTCAATTCTCTTTTAATATTTGTTTGCTCGTCATCGCATGGAAACTGCACTCAATATTATATATTGAGTTCCAACTCTTTTGTGTTTCAACAGCACCACTGTCTTAATTGAATTGTTCGGTTGGGGTTCGAAATGCTCCAAGAACCTCCCTATACACCCAATTGGGACCCCATGCACGATGCAGCAATGGCGAAATTGGAAAAAGAAAAAAAAAAAGTGGAATGTTTTGGCCACTGCCGAATATCCACATCACTCAGGATTTTTGGGCTTTTATTTATTTCCAAATACAAAATTCTCTTCATTCCTCGCTAACTAATAAACATGGCTTAATCTGCCGAACAATGCAATTTCAAGGGCCGTTTCTCGTTCGGATATTAAGGTTTTTTTGGGGGTTTTTTTCCTTTTCTATTTTGGAAGTGCGAACAAATAATGATCGGTTGAGTTGAGGCCCCAAATGCCTGTATCGTTGAATTTAAACGAGAGAGATCGATAAGACCACAAGGCAGCCAGGCTCATGGGAACCCCAAAGGCTGTAGGCCCTTTTGAAGTTCACAGCTGCAAGAGTTATGCAATGAATGTGGTCATGACATGGGCTTGTTGATAGCTAGGATTTTGTGCTAAAGAGGCGCCCTATAACAGTGACCAAAATGAAGAGACTTATGCCGAAAATAATACATGTATGATTCATTATATTTACACTCCATATTTCCCTCATACAAAAAAAATCATCTGACAAAAAATTGACTTGTTTTAGAATTCTAGAATTTCACATTTTTCGATTATTTCTCATTATACAAGTTTTGCAAGTAAAATCCTTTCTATACCCCTAATGATCTTCGTGAACATTTCCTCTCAAAAAATGTCTAAAATAGTGAAGTTATTATTAGTTTTTATTTCATTCACGTGGTTGCTATCTTTTTATAATATTTTGCGTTTTTTCTTAAAGCATACATTTTCATTGAATTTGACTAATACCCGAGGGCGGTTTAAGGACATGCAATGTATATTACGAGTCTAATACTCCAAACCTTATAATACAACTTGGAATATTTATTTATTCATTGACAAAATTAATCTAATTCAAGCAGGTTATGAGATGAATAGCTAGCTTATTGAAATTTATCAAATACATTCATGCTTGTTTGCAATACTATCTTATACGGATTTCCTATACATATCTATATATAACTCCGGATGTATAGTTAATGCGAAAGAGTGGCTGTATAATTCTGTCTATAGTAGTTTATACCAAATATTGAAGAGATAATGCTTACAAATTTGGCAAATCCAATCATGCAGCTGATCATATTGTTTGTGCATTTCTTAGCATTTTCGAATGTCATTCACAATGCCCTGTCTGATAAGCTTTGGAAGTTTCCAAGTATCGCAAAACAGTATTCACCAATGTTGAAAATTAAACCAACAAATTCAAAATTCAAAGATTCTGTCACCATGTATACTGTATAGAAAACATTCTGAAATTACTGGAGGAGATTGTTTTGGTAACACCGTGACAAAAGACTTGGAATAACATTTCTTCTCTTAAGCTTCCTATAACAATTTAAATTTCTAGTGACAAAAATAACTGTCCTCAAGAAACTACATCATAGCAATGGACCATTCGTGTTTATGACCATGCATGTGCTTTTGCAGACCTGTTTAGGTGTACGTTTCTTGTCACGTTTTCAAGTGTTATGAGACGCTACGAAAATATTCCAATCAATAGAGGTGTTCAAAGTCCAATTTCAATTTAACCCAAACACAGGACTTTTCTTGCTCATATCGTCCATGTGACAAAGGTTTTCACACAGGGTATCTGTCAATGAGCCCAGATGGGAAAACACTGCATTCTGTATGGCTTAAAAATGTCCTTTTTGTACTGACATACGAAAGCACTTGGGTCCACATTCCCCCTTTGAGTCCCATTGTAAGTGCCTGTTATTTTAGTCAACCCACTGCTATTGGAACGCATCTCAACTGTCCACTGTCTACCTTTCACTGTTTCATTGAATCTATGGGCAATATCGGTTGATTTTAACACTGCCATGAAGAAACCAGGTGCATAAAGACAGGAGCAAACCTTAACGTCATTTCATTTGAGATTCTTTAGAAATATGTCAAGAAAATTTGACTACTGCAAATCTGAAGTCTCAACTAAGTAATTTTTGTTAGCGAAATACAGTTTTAGAACATAATTAAATGAATCCAAAATACAAATACAAAAATACTAATACCAATTGCCAGGTGGTCTGAGTCGCACAATGCATCTAACAAATCTGTTTAAGTAAAGTGTTTTGATTTGAATCTTGAAATGATTTGTATTTTGCACGTGCTACATTGAGAACTGCTTTGGAGAGTATCTCGAGTTTCTCTCACGTGGAAACGCACCTTAATGATCTGAGGTTACTGCTAATGGCAAACAAGACATGTAACCACTCTGCAACTGCAAATGGTTACAACCTGGTTGTATTAGTTCAAAATATAACCAATTTGCAATCATTTTTGTAACTGTTTGGCAATCAGTTGTTTATTTACAAGGCTATTGAATAACAACGTAAGGCATATTTCACATTTGATCGTACCAATTTCAAATTTATGATCAACCCTCGTACAGGGGGCAACGAAAGTTTCGCGATGCGTGCTGTGGATAATACGTTCACGGCATTTATCAGACTCGGGAATGAGGATGCTGGTGGTTAGGGGACGGGTCGTGTTTGCCTTGCAGTGGTGCTGTGTACTTTAGCTGCTTACTTGTCTGACATTAGCAATGACAGGTGCATCAACAAGGTAAATGCAAAAAAAAAAAAGTAAACTGGCCAGTCATGCTCATTGGCGCACGTGGGCCTCCCCCTCCCCTGGAACATCAGCTGAGTCATTGAAATGCATGACCCCCAGGGGTTGGCTGTTTGCCCTCCCCACATTGCGCTAAATGCCATGTAATCGACACTCGTTAAACGATAGATACAATCCACCAACGAAGAGAAATCGAGAAGCGCCACCATCCCCCGGTGGCGATGTGATGATGATGATGGTGGTGGTGGTGGTGGTGGTACTGATGCAACTTCAGAAACACAAATGAAATCGAGATAATGAAGATGTACAAGAAAATGATGGGGGACAGGACGATTGACTTCCGCCTTTCATATTGACTAACCCATTAACCCGGGGATGTGTATGGCTTGAGTTACAACTAGAGTTTCACCTTATATTTTACCCCCTAGACTTCACTATATACTAGAATGAGTCAAAAATTTCTCTACCTATACTTCATTTTTCACAAATTGTGAGAAAGTTTTACAATAACGTTTTCTGTCTTTGAATAGATAAATAATTAATTATCGTTTAATTAAGTTGATATACGAAGCTTTGGTTCGCCCTATGTTGGAATATTGTGCTCCAATTTGGAACCCTCACAGGATGGTTCATATTCAGGATATAGAGATGGTCCATCGCAGGGCAGCCAGATTTGTTAAGGACGATTGCCGACATTCCGAGAGTGTGACAGAAATGCTCCACTCTCTAAATTGGGACATGTTGAGATCCAGTCGCGAAAAGTGATCTATAGGGTTATTCGAATGTTTTTCTGTATTCACATCTTGTTTCCCATATTTAACGCCTAACGACCACTGTAAGAGTAGACATAATCACTCAAATCCTTTGACCGAGCTTAGTGCCAAGACGGGTGCTTACTATTGGTCCTTCTTTTTGCATGCAATTAGACGATGGACTAGCCTTCCTGGCGAAAGTCCAAATTTATTAAAAATTCAATCTAACAATGATGACGAAGTCGCTAATGACGTAGGAGCATTCTCTTGAAATGATTGGGTAACCTCTTCCCCCATATATGGCATTTATTTTCTAACCCTATAGGATGCTGAGTTGAATTAATTGTTTATTGTGCCATGTATGTTTTTTGAAACTTTAACTACAATTCATTTCCGGTAATTCAAAATACAAAACGTTCTCTGCAAAGGCGCCTGTCTTTGAATAGAGAAAGATTTAATTATCTTTGAATGCTCTTATCGACTACTCGACCACATGAAAACCACTTTGAATTAAAGATTATGTAGTAGATTATATTATTTAAGCACATAGTTCCAACTAAAAATAAAATAATCTTGAAATATTCATCAAGGGTTTCTTTCAGGATAATTAATGAATAGTATATCACCAGTTATTTCTTTAAGTGTTTAAAACACCATAAACTGACAATGTCATGTACCTTTTTGTAAATTGCATAAGATTTACGTTTCACATAGTTTAGGGTATTTAAAATCAGGTTCTATCTAATCCCCCTTTTTTCAATATTTGCCTTGATTTCTCCTCGTCCTAACCTGGGAAACCTAGCTGTGTTTGCTTTTTTACTACCATGCACTTTTGCAACAGCAGCCATTTTGAATTTTCAAATGGTGCTGAATCTCTGAGGATGACTGGAGGAATTTGAGGCGAAACGATAGGGATGGAGATGACACCCTAGGTTTCATGCCAGGATCCACCTCGTAATCTACGGATGCCAATTCATCATTGTCATCATTTGCTCAACGTCACTTAAGGCATAGGTTGAGATGAGGAGAAAACAAATGCAAAATATCGACGTTCGTGCAAACTGGTTCCTTTGCAAACAATTTGGTTTTGGCATGTTTACACTGTGGGGAAAAAAGGGCACAGGCTCAAAATATGCGTGTGCACAGATCGAGGTGGCCTCTCTTGTTGCACGATTGGTCCGGGAATAGAGTAGAAAACCTTATTGACCTTAATAATTTTTTTTTATTGTTAATTAATGTTTGCATACATTATTCGCATTTAGTTATTTGCATGCCACGAACCGTGCCATAGCGTAATTACTCCATTATGTGTCCATCAAGTTAGTCTTCACTAAAACTCATGCAGATTTGTTTTGTTAAACAACTATTTTTGCAAGTAATCTCAATATTAACTCATTTTTGTGTAAATAGATGATAGTGTAAATTAAGGAAAATTGAATATCGTCATGAAGTATGACATACCTAAAACCACTTTGGCACTTTTAAGGCCGATGGAGCAAATTGCTTTTTGAATTTTACGTGCTTTTAAATTTAAAAAAAATTGTATAATGACAAATCTTGTCTCCTTGATGGAAAGTAGTTTTGGGAAATGGCATACTTTCTATAAGCAATTATCCAGAAGAGCCCTATGAAACCAACAAGAAAAAATTATAGATTCCCATTGTTATTCTTGTCGTGCTTAAAAGTTGATGAATCTTTCTTGCTCTTAAAACAAATATAAAGAATAAGCAAAAAAACCTTCATCGTTTCAAATACATTTAAAGGCATTTTTAAGGTGAATTTGAAGCCTTTAGGATGTTTTCAAATTAATAATCCGTAAACATAAAAATGTACCCACCTTTAAATAAAAATTGTTAACTTATGAAGATTTGGAACATTTGTATTCAGTTGTCGAAATTGGAAATACTTCATTTCGAGTTTTTCTAACAGCATATATGTACAATCTGGCAATTTAGAAACCGAATATAGCGGATTGCCAATAAAAGTCAACAAGCCATTGTTAGTGGCCAAAATATTGTCCATGACTGGTCTTATCAAACATCCCAGTTGAACGGTTTCTAGGTGACTTCACGCTATATGACTGACCAATGGAGCGTGAAGTTAGATGTTTGTACATACATGTACATCTCTGCAAGGTTTCTTGCGCTGTAACGTGTTATTGTTGTGGATAAAAGCCAACTTTAGCAATCGATAAATTGATCACTACCGATATTAGGTATAGCAATGGCAGGATCGATCCAAAAACTGCATGAAGGAATGGACTCGAAATGGCGCCAAGGGTTGGCATACATCACAACGTATTTTACACAAAATATTTTTGTGACGGCACAATGAACAGAGGAACCGTTTTTAATGTCAGCCTCGGATTAAAAAGCCATTGCACAGATACTGAATTTGTACTTTTGTTGTCATGTCAACTATTGAAAGTTTTTGATTAAAGGGAATTCCGGTTATTTTTTTTTTGGTTTTTTGGTTTGTTTTCTAGGCATGTTGCCACTACTGGGATAGATATTTGCCCAAAGTTTTCCATATCCTTGACAACTGCTTTGCAAACAACCATAGTTGCATCGAGATAAATAATTTTCAAAGGGTTACTAGGTTTCCTGTAACTTACTTCTCTGACGATTTTGAAACTAACAACAGGTTTCGCTTTTCCAACATAATGCACACTTGTCCGACACGTCAAGGGCAAGTTATGCAACCGATGACAACATTTTAGCATTGGTATACTACATTAAATGAAACTTATTTCTTACGGATAGGCACTGTACCACTAAATTTCTGTATGATCATAGCAGTCCTAGGGCCTCTTTGATGCACCTAGCCAAACCAACCTGTTACCAACCGCTAATGGATAATATTTTGGACACATTTCCGAAACGAAGATACTAATCAGTATAAAAGATATTCATTGCGTTATAGATGGACTATGTTTATGAGCAAAAACATGTGCAGTAGTTGATAATTTTCTTTTATTTACCTGATATCCGAAATATTTAAAGTTATACAGTCATATCCTACAACTTGGAGTTATACCTATTGAAATCCAGACAAGTTGTATAAAGGATAACGAGCCGTTATGGTCCTACCTGCCCATCCGAGCGCACTAACTTCTGCACAATGGGATGCAGTTATTGGAGCACAAAAATATACAAACATGGCATTATCCCGCCATCAATTACCCGCTTGATCCGCATTTCAGCTTATTTATCCCCAATTGTCAACCCTATACGCATAGCTACCATGGATTTCCATCCTGGACATGGTCTGCAGGCCGGTTTTTCCAATCTAATTAATTGTTGTCCGGGGAACCATTTATGGAGCTTTCAGCTGGACAGAGCCGCTTAGCTCCCATTTTCTAAACCGCAAGCCGGAATCCATCTTAGAAATGCGAATTTGTTCGAACATGCGATGGGTACCTTGGTACGATATTCAATGGCAGTCGTATACATCTATACCCATTATTTTCATGAACACAAATGGCTGGTGAAGGGCTATTGTCACTCCACAGATCTTTGTCAAAACCATGATGAACATACAGTATATCACTTATGTCTTAAATTAAACCGTGTTTTCCCAGGTTTGAAAAAATTATGAATTGCGACATATAGTATAGAAGACTATGGATCGTCATGGTACATTTTTGCTATCACAACCAACATACAGTATATATATATATATATACTGCAACATATAACATTTGTGATGTTTGTGAAGATTACATTGTGGGAAATAATAGGTATTTACCATTGCAGTTGCCTTTGGGCAACAAAATATACCTATACCTCGTCGACCTTTAGCTATAATTGCTTTTTTATTAATTATGACACTGTTTCGATCTACGGCCCACAATGCTTCGTTATACGGCCAAAAAAATGATGTAATTAAAGAAAGTGGCCAAAAAAATGTCAATAAGTTTACCCCAATTTGCACAAACAAGGTCGGATTTGGCTAACAATAAAACAACTTATGGGTTTCACTGCGTTTAAGAACGGAAAAAAATGAATATCACAATGCAGAAAAAATTGATTCGTTATGCGGCTTTTTCGATATATGGCCAATTTTTCCGGAACGTATCTAGGCCGTAAAGCGAGGTATGGATGTATATAGTAGTGTTTTAATTATACTTGTCTGGTGATATGACACTGCAGGCAAACAGACGATTAAGCCATGTCTTGTCCAGGTTCGTCACGTGTCCTAGGACACAAATCAATAATTGTTTCCTTCAAGTGAATTTCATCCTGATCAAATTTAAGGTATTTTTACATTCAAGGCACTATTTCACAAGTACTGAACTGCAAAAAAGCTAGGGAGAACACAGAACGGAACAAATTATTGAATAAATCAACTTTTCTGAATGTTGTTTTTGTTTTATAAGGAATTTGCACGCACGTTTAGATTTCCCAGAACTCAATTGAAATTATTTGCTTTTCATGTGTTACAACAATCTTCCCCTTGTTGAGATTATAGAGTTTTCATAAAGCAGAGTTCAGGGGTCAGCCAACCTGGCCAGGTTCAACATTCATAAGATCCTTTGAAAAATCAAAACGAAAGCCCCGTAAACTATTGGAATGATTCTGCGAAGGTGTTTTAGGCCGATTTGTGTTCTGCTCCACCTCCTCCCCCCCATTCTCCCACCTGTACTACCTACAATGGCCTCCAACGCCCCTCGAGGTCAATCCCGAAATACCAAAAAGCCTATTTAGCTCTGAATATGCTGAATGCTAAGCTGGACAAACGTTTTGGACTAGGCAAGAAAGGGCATTAAGTCTCTTCATTCAGACATGCGTGTATGCACGCTTAGGCCCGATTTGGACCCATGTAAGGACCCCTGCCTCCATTATATACAGAACTTCAGCAGGGGACATTGGAAATGAGAAAAGTATGTTTATGTACTTTTTATAATCTCACCGGATTTTGAATATGCGGCCGGGTTATGGGGAATGTGGAGAATGTCATGCTCGGTTCATTTCAGTTATGCATCTGAAATAATATTAAAATGTTGTTTTGATACGCGGTGAAGTAGAACTTGTTACGCTCTGAAATTCAATACTACAATTGTTAATTTGAAATGCGGCAGGGTTTCGTCTTTTTGCACAACATCCTACGCGTGCCTCCTATATACCTTGTATGCTTGAAGTTCATACAGTATATTAAATTGCATCATCGAATGAGTAGCTAAAATGATCGAATAATAAATTGGGTGTAATGCGTGCGAGGGCCTTGATGATATCTTTCAGGAAGTATATATTCTTCATTATGAAACGCAAAACGTTTCTCAGTACAATGATGAAGGCTCAAAAAGCCACCAGGGGGTGGTTAAATTGTGATAAGGCCAATTATACAAAAAGTATTTCTATGCTTGGCTATACCCTATATTATTAATAAATTGGTATGAAACTTAATACAATGTTTTTTCTACTAAGTTTAGCATACTCACAACATTGGCTATCATTCTCATTGCTTTAGTAAACGAATGTTAATACAGTGGAACCTCGATTTACGAACGTCTCTTTTTACGAACACCACATGTTGTGTCGATTTACGAACGGGACAAAACCCTGTATGCTACCAAAAAAGTGCAAAGTTTTAGTGAATATGGCATTAAGAAGAATCACAAACGTATTAATGTTGATTTATAAAAGGAAATTATAGCTAAACATGAAAGTTGTGATCGCGTTTTGGATCTTACCAAGGAGTACAACATGGCGAAATCG
>JAQGAE010001442.1:0-22978 GCA_034696685.1 Julus scandinavius
TAGACAAGTTCATCAGCAGACATGTGCGCATGCAGCTGCCAAGTTGCCTATTTTTTCAATCCTAGATGAGTCACTATTTATTGGGCACCATTTTAGTGCATGTACAAGTACAGTAATTTCCTTGAATCTCCCTGCATGTTGCATTTGGTTATAATTGTAAAGGCCTATACATAAAAAATGGGGCATAAAGGTTCAACGTACACTACAATGACAGATTCTGTCGGTAAATCCCTGGGACAGTACAAAAAGGATCATCCAAAGGCTTCACACAAAGAACTCATACAGTGGCTAGAGACAAATTACAAGATTTAGGTCAGTCAAGCCACAATATCTAGAAACTGAAGAAGTCAACACCGCATCTAGCCAAATCTGACAACACAGATCTCAATGTTAAGCATCTGTCAGATATCTAGCTATGGAGTCTGCACTTATTGAGTGGTTCAATGCCAACCAGGAACATGTCCATCTAAGTGGTAACCTCATCTTAGTTTGATATTTTTTGCGGTTCTATTGTTGATATTCACTTACAAAATCATTGGTGGCCAATGCAAATTATTCATTATTACTTTAGGGAGGTTTAGTCATTTTTACATGGGTTCCAAGTCGGCACCAGCAGATTTTATGCATTTAGTGAGGTTATTCATTTGCACAGGATGCATTTAGACAGGTTCTACTGTACAGTACTCGAATAAAAAGTAATATATGTACTTGTTTGCAATGACATGTTGACAAGTTTTTCTATACAAATGTTGGCGCTACAGCAATATGACATTGCAGTAATATTTTAAAACCATCCATCATCCAAAAGTTGTTTTATAATTGTTGTCAATTCCTAATTTTACAGTGACCACTGGTTTTGTCATATATGTATCCTCCTTTACTATTTTTGTCATCACAGATGACCAATAAAGACTTGATTAAAGAAACTAGCTATGGACGTTAAGTGTATGTTTAAAAAGTACCTGAAAGGAAAACGGCCCACTAGGGTTAAATGTCGCGGTTACATTTGCTACCAGAGTATCGCCAACCTGAAATCATCACATAATTAGCAATATCACAAGGTGCATGCAGCAAATAAGAAATGCATTGTTGTCCCACATTAGGTTCACAATAAATTAACCCAATGCGGTGCTTAACAACATTAAACTTACTTTTGGGCTCTTATTATTCACGCTTATGGATACGTATTTATCAGTGAGAGAGGGTGAAATGGAAGAATATCCGCTGCCTGATAAATCTTTGTAAGTAACCTGAAAATAATGAAAAAATTATCAGCTTTGTCGGAAAATCTCAGGATATCTGAAATATCTAATTTACTGTAAGTGCAACAAAATTTAAGAGTTGGGTGATTAGAAACCAATCGAAATTGGTAACCTTACCATGATAGTCAACGATTGGGCATAGGCCGGTGGAACTATGGTACGCGATAACGTTCCATCTTTTCCAAATACTCCATTACTCAAAATGGGATCAAATCCATCTCCATAATCCACAGTGATATTTACAGGCCCTTTTGGGGATGGTGTTGCAGGAGACCCATTTGGACGAACCAGTTTCACCTGAAATGAGACACCATGTTTTATAAAAAATCGCAAAAGAATTATAATGAAACAAGGTTTCAAAATGCCCCAATGCCCCAAATAGTACGTCATTATAAACGGTTACGAAACTCTACCCTTCTGCCACGAGTTCAATTTTAACTTATTTCAAAATGTACTTTCAGTAAAAAAACAATCTTTTAGACATTCATCTTACCTTAAAGGTGTGCGGAATCTGAGGTTTAAAATTCGAAGTTTGTTCAACCACGAGTTGTAGAGCGTTTTGGTACATGGTAACAGTCGTTGTACTATTTCTTTTGATGCTGGTGAATTCCTCTGTAACAATGGCCACGATGGTGAGACTGCCCCCATAATAGGTAGATTTGCTAATCTGAAGATCCCCAATGCGAACTCTGACTTGCGCCGTTCCCTTAAACTGTACAGAAAATTCACATTTTTTTGTTGCTATTGCCAAATATTGTCAATTGGATTGAAAACCTTGATTTAACATCATTTTTAACTAACCTTTCCGGTTAACACAACTGACTTTGAAGGGCACACGTAGTTGTAGTAATTGTAAGTACAAGAGGTCTCAGTCACGTTCACAAGATATGTTCCAGGCACTTTGCCACCATCGGTGTACCTGTATAATAATTAAATACAACATCACTTTATTATTACAAATGTACTGACCACACTAAATACTAAACATATACAATGTAGGTCCACTCACATTGAGGTAACAGTAACAGGAAATTCGGTATCGTCTTGTGTAATAAATGGAGCAGTATTAACAGTCACATCAAACTTTGGCAAAACTTTAATAAACAAACAAAATAGACAAATGTTCAAAATTTTCACCAATTTAACCAATTCCGTAGTTTCTTAAACAACCGATAATCAACTTACCGTATACATCTACCAAGAAATATTCAGAAGTAACGACATCCTAAAAATCGATTTAGATTTCAATAACAAATTGCTTTCAATTTCAACTCTTGGAATAAGTTAAAAACTAACAATACCTGAATTTGTGCAGTTAAACCCCAATTGCCCAGCACGGGTTGGTCGCTTAATTGAAGTTCGTTTTCATAAATGCCTGTAAAATTAAGATTTATTATACGAGGGGCGGTCAAAATGTGTTGCATATTCGTTTATTTTTCGAAAACTAGGTGTCATACAAAAAATCTGAAATAGCTATTTTAATGAGCAGGAAATTTGTTTTTTTTTCAATTTAGGACCCGAGTTTGTTGACACATTTATCCCAACGTTTGATGAGATTGTTTATACCCCTCTCGTAAAATGCGTTATGTTGGCTATGCAGATATTGCCAAAACGCAATTTTCACATCATCGTCTGTTTGGAATTTTTGACCACTCAAATGTTCCTTCAACACTAAAAAACGAATGACACTTCGTTGTTCCTCTCGCGTGAACGCTTTCGAGTGAGGCGCCATTTTGTTTTTGATAGTTTGTTCGAAATTCTGCATGATTTGTGGCGTCGTGTAGTGAACTAAAACCAAATTGCCTGCTCTTTAAAATGGCTATTTCAGTTTATTTGTATGACATCTGGTTTTTGAATAATAAACGAATATGCAAGACTTTTTGTTTTGACCGCCCCTTGTACAAATGGTGCTTTTAGATTAAGCAATTCAAGCGTTCTACAAATCGTTTTTCATTAATTACAATACTATGTTGAAAGGTTTCCTATTAAAAATTTGAAATCTTACCACTTTTCGGCGCAGGGACATCCCATTGCTTAATTCTGTTATTGTCTGCATCCTAAAGAAAAGCAGAAGTTACATTGTTGGTTCAGAAACAAAAATTCAAAGCTAAACACTAAAATGGTGTACTTACGTTCACGTACACGGTCAACGTGTTGTTTTTGTAAGGTAGCAAATTAGAGTTGAACGCAACTACACGAAAATAAACTGAAAAAATAATAATATCGCGATATAAAAGTCAACTTTGGTCACTGCTAAGAAACACAGAAAAAGTGTCAAATTTTGGTATTTTGCAGCATACGATTTTGTGATAATTTTTAAAAAAATAAAAAAATGCACAAATTCCATATCTTTTATAAATAGCAGGATAAACGTTAGTTGTTGGATCTTATACTTTTGATAATAAATACTGCACAATAATATACACAGTTATGTGTTACCTTTTTGTCCACGTTGATATATAGCTTTATCCATTTGAATAAGGATAGAAAATTGCTTGTTATTGAAATTCAAGTATGTGCTTCTAAAGAAAGTAGCGGCTCCGCTACCATTGAACACAAGTCGATAACTTCCAGGTTCCCAATTTCCAATCTAAAAGTTTACAAAAACAAATAATATTAATGATGAAGTCTATATGCTCTTTAAATGATGGGTATAGCTCATTACCAAATGAAGCCTGGTTCCCACAACTAATATTTGTATACATACATACCTTCAATGTTAAAATCTGAGTGGTTTTTTCCGCCACTTTAATGTGTCCACTTGTACTGTAAAGCTTTCCTTCGTTAGTCTCTTGCTGATATGCTTGACCTGAACATTGGACGGTCACATGAAGGGATTCATTTCCAGAAGGACCATGATTAGTTACAGCAATTTGGAAGTCAGAGTTTCGTCTTATGGTATTCGGGGTCGTTATGGTGTATGTGGCACTGTAAAAATAAAAATAACAAGGAGCTTTGGAATAGTATTGTATACTAGATTGAAACTAGGGCCTTGGAGCAAATTCATGGATAACATATATATATAAAAAAGTAACATGAATTCACGAAATGGACCCTTGGTATTTTCTGCATACATGTACAGTATTCTGTTGTAAGTATATGTTGCCACATTATACATATTTACTTTAATTTAAGCATTTAATATATTGTATTGTTCTTTTTTGATAATGAAGGCAACCTCAATGGTGTTTTGAAGTGTATAATACGCATGATACGACCATGTTATGGGGATCATTTTTTATTATGGGGATTATCATTTGCGATGTATATTTCAAAAGGCCAAAACTAAACTGAATAAAGAATCCCTTATCCAGCTTTAGTACATAATGGGGTACATAAACCTCACTTGAGCTGAAGTTAAACAAACAATGGGGAAATTCCCCACATAATACATTTGAATATACAGACTTAAATACAAACAACACAGAATGACGGGTTGTTGAACAGACGAAAATTACCATCATATTATATTCGCAAGATTGATGAACTTCATCTAATTCAGAATTTAATTTACGAAAATAATTGGAATATTTATGGGACAAATTACTAGAAATTACAAAAATACTTGAAGGGACCAAAAATCGAGAATTTGTGTGCCCACACTTGCTTATATGTTTGCCTACACACTGTCATTAATTTAGCTGAAAGCAACATACCTGTCTGAGGAAACACATATCACCGAAAAAACTAGAATCAACAAGCAAGTCCACATCGAATGTTTTCTAATCATAAAAACAAAACATTTTTATTAACACAAAACTTATAACTATTAGAAAGCTTAGCAAAAGTACCAAAACAAACTCACCCCATGGCTGATGTGTTTAAAAACACAAGGCAGTCTGGAAATGTCGAAACAACTGATACTTGAGCCAAAAAAAACGAATATTATGAAAGTTATAGCAATATATTTTCCCAGTTGGCATTTGCTAACGATTACTAAGTATCTCGACTTACAAAAATATGCGAATCAATCACAAAATTTTGCAGATAACAACTAAATAACGTACCTGTTCTGCTATGCCGGAACGACTGGCAGTAATATATATAGGTTGTCCTAAATCAATATTTTGACCCAGTATTCACATATGGAGTTTTGACTCGAATACAATACGCACGAGCTATAGGAATTGACACAAGTGTTTTGACTAGACTCTCGCTTCATCATGTTCATTATTCCAGGAATTGAAAATAATCAATGGCCCTGAGAGCAACAACAGTTTTAGATTTGGTACACGTCGACAATCGGCTGCGCAATAAGTACATCAGCGAAGCAACACTATGTCCTTAATAAACATATTTATGATGTTCAGATGAATAACTAACATAAATGTCATTCAATTTACTCGGTTACACGTATACAGGTTAACATTATTTTATTTTGCAACGAAATCACTGAACTTTACCAGCACTTATTTCTGTGAAAACGAGGGATCAATTAATATAACCGGCCACGAAAACAAGCCACAACATTATAAGAACAAAGAATTTGTAACTTGGTGTGAGCATTAATAAGCAACGTGATGGTGAAGTTTATGGAATGGATTATTGAAAAGTTCATAGAAATTCCATTTGGGGAATTATATGTAGACATTGCTTTTGTACCATCAGCACAATGACTGTGATCAAACAAACTTAAATATTTGTAAAATAATCTAGCTTGTTCTTTCCAATTTTTGCACAGATGAAATTAAGTAAACCTAGTGCAATAATACTTTTTCTAAAAATGTCAAATTAACCAGTTCATGCATGAAGTAGCAATGGCAAATTTTAATTTTGGCTATATTAAAACTTGATTGGACACAAGTCATTGAAGAACCATGGGACTCTGTCCATCTCACCTCTGGATTGGTAGGTTATAGTAATTGTTTGATGGTGTGTAACTAAGAATATACATAGTTACTAATATGGTGGTGTGCATATTTTTGTGAGCTTCAGCTACAATCAGAGCTATGGGATATTGCAGCCATATGTAAGGGATGTTGGGGATTACATTAACCAAAAAGAAGGGTAAGAGATTATGGCGGTAATTTAAAGGTACCTAGGGTGATTTATTCCTGGCTGAAGTTATATTATGGTAAAAACAGTCAAACACTAGATTTCCCCAGTCTGCTGTGCTCCCATAAATGACAGTGTTTGAGTGCATATAGCATAGTATGGAGTTGGAATATAAAGGTTTTTTGAAAATGAATGGGAGATTACATGTGAAATATGGCTGAAAGGAAAGGGGGAGTGGATTAAGTGGTTTGTAAGACCTATGGGATGAGTTAATTTTATTAAAGGTGTAAAAAGTGTGGTTTTGCTGCGCTTCCTCAATGGTGCAGGCTCTGATAATTTTGATCTGGGATGTATATTTAATAACAAAAATGGTAGGGTGAAAGGCTGGGCCAGGTTGCGAGTTCTAACTTGTTTAATAAAGTGTCCTAAAGGATTTTATTTGATGATGGGTTGGCCCAGCTAATGGATGAAGCATTTCTGGGCAAGTGTGCGATTGAGAGCATTAATGGAGGCAATTCTGGGCCAGTGACTGCAAAGTTTTTAATTGAGAAAGATGTCTGCAGTTCATTCAATTTTGAGAAATTTAAATCCAAGCATTATCATGGAAGATCCCATAAATTTGTTATTTTTGTTAGGTTTATGTATATATTTGGCATATTATACATGGCCACTTACGTCAACATGTAATATATGGGCCATAAAAGCCCAAGCTTATTCAGCAACTTCACCGAAATGTTCAGTATTATGCTAAAATAATCTAAACTACAGAGTTTGTTCAGCTTATTGCCTTTTACCAAGTTCGTTGCAAGATTATACAAAACTAGCGACTAAATCTAGACTTAGCCTCACATTTCTGTGATTAAATTAATCTTTTATAACTTTTATAACTTTGTTATATGAAAGAAACAAAAGCACCATTTCTAAACAGTACCTTTTCCATCATTATCATGCACATCTGCGTTTGTTTGCACATGTGCTTCTAAATGTAAGCGCCTGGGACATGCTTACACATAATTAGATCGCCTGACTATATATCGGTATTAAACTAGGTTTAAAACATTCAACAAAAGTTTCTTATTAAAATATAACTGCGTCATACAACTTGAACAACAAAAGTAAAAACAATTTAGTTTAGTTCTTACCATGAATTTCGGTTTTCTGCGCTGGTTTCCACTGTATGTATTCACTCTATATATGCTGTAACAAAACATTCGAAAATTCGACACTAGAAACCATAGAAGCACATTAATCTGTAATGGTACGTTTCCACGTGAGAGAAACTCTCGAGATGGTCTCTATAGCAGTTCTCAATGTAGTACGTGCAAAAATACGCGTTCGAGAGCTGTCTGAATGACTAAGTTATCTTGACTGTAACTTTTTCACTAAATATGAAAATATCTCATAATTACACGATCACAAACACTGGTTGAAATATCTCTGTTAGTGTTACAAGTATAATAAACCTTAATCTTGTACAATCCACCATTGTATTTCAGCAAACTGGCAAAGCCTATAATCAATGCGAGATTGCCTTAAATCGGGGGGCACAATAAATTAACTTACTTTTCGATGCTTGGTCTCCAAACTTATCGAGATGAATTTAAAAATGAGAGAATGTGTTAAATTAGAATAACCGCATCTAGATAATGTGTATGATGAAGTCTTTAAATAAAAAAATCTTTATCAGTTTTTCTAAGAAAATCTCTGGATACCTGAAAATGTCTAATTTAATATAACTCCGCAAATACTAAGTAGTTGTCTTTGTTGGAATAACTAACTACAAGATATAAATCTACAATATTCTGTATACAGGGTACACCAAGGCAGGCCAACATTTTGATTAAATTAATGAGCAATATCGGGCAAGATTTAGTACACCAACTTAGCATGACATTTCTTTTTATATATTATATTTTAATATCCATATTTTAATAATCTTCATTCAATTCACGTAATATGTAAATTAAGCTGTGTGATTAAAAGGCAGGGAGAAAGTTTTAGGATAGATTATGTTTATTGTGTTTCGTTTAGGGAACTAATCAAATAATTTAATTGACTTTTATTTCCACCTTACTTTATTCTTATTATTTAAAAATTGTAATCTTTGTTTGCTAATATCTAGCATATTTAAAACAGGCATGTGAAGAATATTATTTCATAGACCCTAAGTGTTGCTTTATAAAAACATTTGTTTACGTGCAGTTGTCGTTCGTTACAAATTGCCCACTTTGACATTTAAATTTAGTAAATATCAGGTTTATCAAACAAAATTGTCTCGGCTGAAACTTACATAACGTATCACTTTCATGTATTGTAAAATGTATTTAAAGAAATTTAAAAAAGAAATTATACCACATTAAAAATGGAATATATGCTCATACGTATATGCGTGATGTTATTCTTTCATTTCGCCACAAACAAAGCGGTTATTTATTTATTCATTTTTGTAAATGCAACATTTTAGTGTATACAATTTATTGCTACTTAATTTAAAAAAATATTATATGCATTAATGGTAAAAACTATCTAGCTGTTTAACCAGTGTAAGGAATTATAAGAATCAACAGAGCGATATATTTCAAGTATAAACATATATATATTTATTTACAAAATACTAATTGCTTTAAAAATGGTCATGCAAAGTATTTTTACAGGATTTCCAATGTTCATGTTTTTGAATATTTACGACATCTCAAACCAGACTGGTATGAAGTTCTACTTTAAACTAATTCGTAATGTTTCCTTTATTATTTTACCAATCTGCCCTTTCTTTGTCATGATCAGAATGACAATGGAAATGTTGTTCAGTGCAACTGGAAATCAAAACATTCTCATTGTTTTATTAATTGTAACATTAATTGGTCAGTATTTGTTTATCGCTTTTTGGATTGAAGGCAAACAATTTAGAAAATGGGCGAGTTTAATGCAAGCACATTGTCAATTCTTTTTCAATTCAGACGAGTATGTTAATTTTGTCAAAAGGCAGAAAATTACTGGATATTTGTTAGTAACCTTCATTTCAGTCTGTTTTATTGCGGCTTTAGTTATTTCGGGATATGCTATTTTTAGTGGATATAAAGCTATAATTGTACACCCCAATGATTATACAGGTGATTTCTATTTTCAAACACCTTCTGAAAAAATGGAGAATTCTTTAACAACATTTCTTCGATTCTTCTTTATTTGCGCCATCTTTATGTTTATCTCGTTTTCAGTGTGTTGTTTAAATCTATTTAGCGGAATTTACATGCTTTGCATTATGAGATCATGTCTTGTCAATCTCAAAAGAAAAATTCGTAAAAATTCAAAACTAATAATTCAAACTACTTTGAGATCAGTTTTAAGTCAACACGGTAGCAAATTGTCCATTTTAAACATCCAAAAGGAACATGCCAGCATGATAGAAATTATTCAGACATTTGACGATTCTATTTCTAATACCACATTGGTATGTAATGGAGTAATTTTTTTGCTGGTTTGCAACATAATCAGAGTCATGAAATGTCACCAAGTGAATGAATTCGTAGTGCTGCTCTCCGTTGAAACTTTCGTTTTTGTCTTAATCATGTTTCTTGTACTTTTTCTTCAAGCGAACATTAATGAACAAGTAAGTGAAGTTAAATTCAATTTTTCTATTTTCCTTGTTTAAGTGTTGTTGCACTACGTAGTAATAGGCACGACAGCTTGACGATGATAAAATGGTGGTATATGATCGATTGTTAATTTTTATTTGGAAAACATGTAACACTGTTCGTAAAATGTTCCAACTTATTTTGAGATGAATAAACTTAACTTGGCGAATACCAATCAACATAGTATATCAAGACCAGCTTTACATATACTATTTCAAGAGCAAGACGAATTTCATATTTATTTGCATTTGTTTTACTTAATGGATGACGTTTGTTCAAAACTGTCATTGACATTGATTTGTAATTTGTATATTAACAGTTGAGGGGAATCGTCGTAGATATCACTGAAGTTGCAAAAGAGATTCCGACTAAGAACGCAAAAACCAAACAAGTACGTGGTAGCAGCACTAATTTTCTAAATATGAAGACTGCTGCAGCTGAATTTGGATGAGTCAAACACGAAGGAACCCAAGGCCGTGTATGTCATCACATTTGAGGAGTATAGGGTGGGGGAGGGAGGGAAGGTATTGTCCAGAATCTTGGGGTGGGCTATTTTGGCCATATATTTAGGATCACCAGTATTATGCAAGTTCAGAAATTCAGGTAAAATAGAAATCGCATTTGACCTTTGACCATGTTTTCAAATTCATTCACACATGTAGTACTTGAAGGATGCAAAATAGACATATGGTTTGATTTTGAAAGTTGTAGAGGAGGACGGTATCAGTCTAAAAATGCTAATTTTATGCACTCCTGTACCGCTTCGAAGCATAGCAGTAAAGCCATGTGTATAAGGCCTTCAAGGAACACATAACGTTTTGCACATATATGATATTTTCATGTCCTCGACATACAATTTACCTGAGCATGATTTCATCATAAGAGAGGGTACAAGGTAACCCTTTAAATTTAAAGTACATCAAAATGATGTGAATACACAGTGAAGGCAGAGGGTCTCAGCATTTGCAATTATTGGTGGAAATGTTATACCGTGATCAAAGATCGGTGCTAATAGAATATCTTCTGTATTTTATGTTAAGATTGCAATTCGTTAATTTATATGATTTATTTTGATTGCAGATTATGGACTTGATTCATATTTATGTCATTAAATTTCACAAAAATCCTGTCCAAATTTCTGCAGGGAAATTTTTTGTTATTGATAGACTTCACATCATAAAGGTAAGCTACATGTGACATGGCTCTGCATACTCATACCAAAAATACCGTTGATTGTATTAAAGATGTATTTTCTTAACTTTCAGCTGGCAGTACAATGTTTAAAATACGCAGTTCTGATGCTTGCCCTGCCTGCACAGCTGTCCAGAGAAAGCACGGTGGATTAAAATGCAAATGAGCAAACAATTGAACAACTTACAAGTATTAAGTGTTTCAATTTAACGAATATTGCTCAATCAACAAACACTTTAAATTTACTTTGCGGCACATTAAAATGTATTTAATTCCGAGAAATACCTACACATTAGATTGACCATATTTCAGATCAGAATTGATCATTGATCATGTTTCAGCACAACACACGGCACTGAACTTGTCACTGTAAACCAGTTTATTTCATTGTCTCCATGAAAATGCAGATAGAATTTCTTCCTGTTAGTAAACTGATTTGTATGTACTTACAACTGTTCAATTCACATGTATGGTGTTTGAGACAAACACATACTTGACATACATACTCTGGGAACATCTGCATTGTGACTATTTTCGCTGTTTTGTTGATTTTTTGATAATATAGAAAGCAGCACATGGGTGCAAGAGGCGGCCAGAATCATGTGGTCATGATTATAGTGGAACCTCTATGCATATACCACAGATTCAATCGCATTTTTTTTATCAAAAAATTGTTGCTGTCTAATTGACATCCAAATGTTACTTTAGTTAAGCAAAATATGCATGCATTCATTTAGTTAAATGATAAAAATTGGGCACGTTGATATTTCATTGTTAACTCAAGTGCTATAGTGAATCATTGGGATAGGAACAAATCGAATCGTGCTCCTCAGTTAAGGTAAAGTTAAAATTAAATTTATATTTATAATTTAACAGATTCAGAAAAGGCAACACATTAATAAAATAGTATATAATTACTTTGCAAAAAATGTTTGTATATCTTGTGACTAATATACAGGTTTCGCTGTATATTGTTCTTCACAATTTGCATAAAGATTTATTGTAAAGTAAGAAAAATGTAAAAAAGGAAACTCATGGGAAACATTATGGATGTTATGGTATTCATCCAGAATGTACCACGAGTTTATTTTTGACATTTTTCATTCTTTCCTTTACAAACTTCTCTGCCTAATAATGCACCACTGATATAAACGCAATTTTTCTGCAACAAAATTGCATAGTTTTTTAAATATTTTTTTGCCTAATTGGCGAAATTTTTGTACAATACACGTGGAAATTTTCTGTACTAAAAATACAGTTTCAATGCCCGAAAAATAAAATTTTCTGCAGTAACAATGCAGTTTTTTAGAATCAAAAGTTCAAATTTTTAGCAACAACAGTACACATTTTCTGTACTATAAGTGCAGTTTTTAAGCTCGAAAAATCCAATTTTTCAGCAGCAAAAGTGCTAATTTTCGGCACTAAAAGTGCAGTTTTTATTCCTGAAAAATGTAAATTTTCTGTACTAAAAGTGCGATTTTGCTGCTGAAAAATTGGATTTTTCGAGCTTAGAACTGCACTTTTAAAAACTGCATTATAGTTTCTTTGGGCTAGGAACATGAGGGCGCTAGAACTGAGGGCGCAGGGGGAAAATGTCCTCTTTGCCCCCCTTTAAGGCCGCCACTGTAATATAATGACAATAGACTATACTGTACTAAACCTGCTTGTATATACAATGAAAGTAGTGTGTATTACATTTATTGTGGCACTATGACAGTATGAAATGATGGTAGCATACTTGATGTATTTTGCATATTGCGCACATGCAATGATTGTGCCACTAATTTATTATGCACAGGTGTATATACCTGTGCATAATAAATATACAACCATCAGTTGTGAGTGCTGCAGCAAGTGATGCATTATATGCTATCATTATTGCATACTGGCATTTAGTGGTATTTATTATGCACAGGTATATATACCTGTGCATAATAAATATACGACCATCAGTTGTGAGTGCTGCATCAAGTGTTGCATTATATGCTATCATTATTGCATACTGGCATTTAGTGGTATTTATTATGCACAGGTATATATATATACCTGTGCATAATAAATATACGACCATCAGTTGTGAGTTCTGCAGCAAGTGTTGCATTATATGCTATCATTATTGCATACTGGCATAGTCTATACTGTATATGTATACCTGACTTAAATTATTGAAATGTACAAATATGGCTTTCAAAGTAGAAGTTTACACGAATCTATTCTTGTAAGCAAAAACGTTCATATAAACCTTTCCAATAACTAATGATTGTTCGAGATAGAACTACTTGAACTTAACACATAAATACAAATAAGTACAAATAAGCATAACAAACATTAGATATCATTACTACAGAACACAATAGAATGATAGTGCACCCAATGCTAGATTGATGTAATTTTTATGCACAGAGAAGTTATTGTACGTACATGTACATCTTTGTGGAGAGCCGGCTTTAGTTATCAGTCTTTGTTCATAAACATTAAGAATATCTTATTCAGGCATATCAAGGATATCATCTTCTATAGGTGTACTCACATATTAGCTGTCATAAATGCAGTGCACCAAATAATAAATCGATTACATTTTTCGTCATCACTGGCAATTATATTTTGGCATCTAATCAAATAATCAATTAAATTTACTTTTATTTAAACCTTACTTAATCCTTATTATAACTACAAAGTATAATCTTTTTTTAAAACACACCTATACCTCGCTATACGGCTGCTATTTTAACGGCCTTTTTTTAAATTATGGCACTTTGTCGATTTACGGCATACTTATCCAGCAAAAAACCTATATATATATATATATTGATTCGTTATACGTTTCTAGCCGAAAAGCGAGGTATGGGTATATTTAGCATATCAACAATATAATGCAGTTATCGTTAGTTACAAATTGCCCACTTTTACATTTCAACTTAAATACATAATATCAGGTATATCAAACAAGTTGTACTGTCTGAAATTTGGATAACATATCATTTACACATATAGTAGATGGTTTTGAAAGAAATAAAAAGAAAGAAATCATACTTCCTTAGAACTATATAATAGCACATTTTCTCATGAATTATTTGTTATTCCTTCCTTTATCAACTATCATACTGGTTATTTCATTATTCGAATTTATAAATGCAACATTGGATATAATTGTTAGGAATAACTATTGATAGCAGAAAACGCAGAGCACAAAAGGATTTATAGGGACATATTTTAAGTATATACATATATTTAGTTGCAAAATCTTAATACTTTAAAAATGGCCATGCAAAGCATTTTTACAGGATTCCCACTTTCCATATTTATGAATATTTACGACACCTCAAACCAGACCGGTATGAAGTACTACTTTAAATTAGTTCGTAATATATCTTTTGTTATTTTACCATTATACTCTGAATTTATTGTAATGAGAATGGCAATGGAAATGTTGTACAGTTCAACTGGAAATCAAAACATTTTCATTGCTTTATTCATTGTATCCCTGATGGGTCAGTATTCATTTACAAAACTTTGGGTTGAAGGCAAGCGGTTTAACAAATGGGCGAATTTAATGCAAGCACATTGTCAATTCTTTTTCAATTCAGACGAGTATGTTAATTTTGTCAAAAAGCAGAAAATTACTGGATATTTTTTAGTAACCCTCACTTCAGTCTGTTTTACTGCGGGTTTAGTTGCTTCAGGATATGCTTTGTCTAGTGGATATAAAGCTATGATTGGACACCCCAATGATCATACTGGGGATTTCTTTTTTCAAACCCCTTCAGAAAAAATGGAGAATTCTTTAACATCATTTATTCGCTTCTTCTTTTGCTGTGCTATCTTTATGTTTATCACGTTTTCAGTGTGTTGCTTAAATGCCTGTTTAGTGGTTTACATTCCGTGGACTATGAGATCATGTCTTGTGAATCTAAGAACAAAAATACGTAAAAATACAAAAGTAATAATTAAAACTACTTTGAGATCGGTTTTAAGTCAACGCGGTAGAAAAATGTCCATTTTAAACATCCAAAAGGAACATGCCAGCATGATAGAAATTGTTAATGCAATTGACTGGGTTAATTCTAATGCCGCATTGATAGGTAATGCAGCAACTTTGTTGCAAGTTTGCAACATAATTAGAGTCATGAAATGTGGCCAAGTGAGTGAATTCATAGTGCTGCTCTCCGTTGAAAATGCAATTTTTGTGGCTATAATGTTTTTTGTACTTTTTCTTCAAGCAAACATTAATGAACAAGTAAGTTAAGCTACATTTACATTTTAAATTTAGCTTGTTTGTGTTATCGTACTACGTATTAATAGGCAGGACAGTCGATGATAAAATGGTACATAATCGATTGTTTGTTTTTATCTGGAAAACGTTCGTAAATTGTTCAGATCACCTTTACAGATAAAATCATATTTAAAGAACAGAATGAAATTCATATTTTTTTGCATTTGTTTTAGTTAAGTTAATGGCTAACGTTTGTTTAGAAACTTGCATTGACATTGATTTGTAATTTGTATATTAACAGTTGAGAGGAATAGTCGTAGATATCATTGAAGTTGCCGAAAAGATCCCAACTGAGAACGCAAAAACCAAGCAAGTACGTGGTAGCAGCACTTATTTTCAAAATTATGAAGACAGCTGAAGCTGAACTTGGATAAGTTAAACATTTGATGTTGAGATTGTGATGAGTTAATTGCTATTTGATTTATTTTGATTGCAGATTATGGACTTGATTCATATCTATGCCACTAAATTTCACAAAAATCCTGTCCAAATTTCTGCAGGGAAATTTTTTGTTATTGATAGGCTACACATCACAAGGGTAAGCTACATGTGACATGACTGTGAACACTCATATTAAAAATACCATTTATTGTATTAAAATATATGTGCTTAACTTTCAGCTGGCAGAACTTTGTTTAAAATACGCAATTCTGATGCTTGCCCTACCTGTAGAACTGTCCCGCAAAAGCAACGTGGGTTAAAATGCAACATGTTTAGAAAAAAAAAATTTGAACGCACTATGTAGCACATTGAAATGTATTTACTTAGGTGAAACTCTTACACTACATAGACAATGTTTCAAGTGACGGCACAACTTATGGCACTAAACTTGCAGATTGTGATTCCCTGTTAGTAAACTGATAATTCACGTGTTATGTTGCTGCGAAAAACACAAACTTGACTTTAAAAACAGCATTACATTCCCGATAATATTTGAATAAAAAGTGGCATTTCATGACGCGTCCTTATGTGCTACATGGTATGAAAAACACTAATCTATTTCATGTTTCCATATATAATTGTCAATGAAGTTTAGAACACGTACAATTGGATCTGTTACAATTATTCATTGACAAACGGCTTAAATCACCATTGTCTGATCGTAAACATGGGGAATAAATAATATAACCATATAATTTGGCCATTAGTGATCTAAATGTTCTCAATGTTCAGGCATATATTATTTTGTATATTATCATATACACATATAGGGCATAATGTGATATCCATGGCATTATAATACTTTCTATATGACATCATTAGCATAGATTAAAATGGACAGTCAATTTCAGGTTTTTAAACTGCTGAATATCGATTAATTATTACTAGATTTTTACGGAGTTTACTTTTTTCTAAAGCTAACTATCTCCTCTTTCATTTTCTGCAAGAAAACTACCATAATTCAGGAATTAAACATTCTAGTTCACTTTTCCGATACTAGATGGCGCCACAAATCAATCAACGAAACTTTAGACCACTATATCTCCGTCAATTCAAGCTTGATTTTCGCAGTTTTTGATATTATTCGACACCAAATTAGCTACTCTTTCATAATCTACAATTATAAATTCAAGTTTCAAAAGGCAATGCTCGAAAAAATAAAAAATAAACTCATAAAACAATGTTTTGCATTTCTGTTTCGGGAAAAATCCCTTAGGAAAATCGATTTTTGTCTGTAGTTTATGAAAAATGACGTCAGTTTGCTTCGAAAACACTAAAAAGTGTGAGACTTGAGTGATAATTAGCCAAGATACAGCGTTTTTAAGATTTTGACGTAAATCTTAAACCCCCCCCCCCATCGTCTTCTTGACCTCCCAAATATTCGAAACGCTGAACATCGGTGAATTATCAATCTAGTTAAAAGTTTTTTCACTTCCTTGACGTAAGTGACGTCGTCTTTCGGAATCTGTCATAAAATACACATTTTTGTAAATGCATTTTTCGAACGGATTTCAATGGCGGATGTGAAAAAATTAAAAATATCCGTATGTACAAGTAGTTTTTTATAGTACAAATTTATATTCTGCGAAATTTCGAGGAAACGGGCTCGCCGTTAATTAAGAATTAAGACAAGTAACATATTGAGCAATGCAGTTAACTTAATGGAAATCAAAGCTTACATTAGATTCTGTGTCAAAGTTTTAGTTGAAACATTTCAGTTTGGAAATTAGTTTCATGGTCGAGACCAGCAAATAATTTGACTCGTTCGTTAATTTTGTCTTTTCGAATATTACATCAATTGTTCAAGAACCATGTATGCAATCTACGTTTTGATGGCTTTATGCATTTCTGCGACTGGTTTTGGATACCCAAATAATAACGCTCGACAAAAGGGACAAACAAAAGGTATGAAAACAACAACTTTCTGCATTCATATATCTTGATAAGTAACTAATGATATTTAAACAAAAATATCAAGAAATTTCATATTACTTTCTTGACTTAATTGGAATTTCATCGGGTACACCTCGATCATGTCAAACAAAAATGTTTTCAAAAAAAGATTTCTGTGGAACTTGTTCGGATGTTCAACTTTTCAAGGAAGCTTTCTTGCTACAAACGTTCTAATACAGGTTCGCGAAACCAATCATAAAGTTGAACAAACAAGAACTTGGAAAGTCATTCAAAATTATTGACTGATGCATTTTAATGACTACTGGAATTTCCAGAATATGCTTATTGGCAATAGGTAAACTCTATGCTTGAATCATACTTTACCATGCATTAACGAGTTTCAATTACCCCAGCACGAATTTATCAGTCAACATTTAATTTGTCAGTGTTTATGTTGATGACTGTTACCATTAAGAATGAGAGAGATTATCCAATTGGAACACATACCGAAAACCATTTCGCTTTATAAATTACTTTTTTGAAACCGTAATATTGTCAAATACTTTATCAAATACGTTGAATATTAAAGTATGTACACCCAAATTTCCTGCTGAGTACATGTAAAACCGGACGCATATTTACCTTATATTTTGTTACAGATAGAGAGACTTGCATAACCTCAACCGGATCTGGAGGCGAATGTCTTCCCTTTCACAAATGCTTGATTCAAAGCAAGAAGTTTGATGGGCGGCCAACAGTTTGTCGTTTAGAAGCCATCGGACCTAAGACTTCCAAAAAACAAACTGTGATCTGCTGTCCAATATCCACCAAAGATACAGAATCTAAAGGAAAGACCAAAGCTTTAAGTGAGTATAGAGGTGATCATCATAATAAGCGTACAATAGATATTTTCATGACACTAATGGAAATTCTTAAGTCATTTTCAGACAATATTAACAACCGCTCAGTGGCGTAGCCAGGCAAAACACCGAAATTTGACTTCTTTCTCCCCCCATCCCATCATCCACCACTACCCAAATTTGCGCCCTCATTATATCCTCCACTACCCAGATTTGCGCCCTCTCCCATCATCCTCCACTACCCAAATTTGCGCCATCATCCTATCCTCCGCTACCCAGATTTGCGCCCTCCCTATTCATCTTCCACTACCCAAATCTGCGTCCTTCCCTCTTCCCATCCTCCACTACCCAAATTTGCGCTCTTTTCCCTCCCCATCCTCCACTACCCAATTTTTCTCCTTCCCCCATCCTCCACTACCCTAATTTGCGCCCTTCCCATGCTCCACTATCCAAATTTTAGGGCCTTTCCCCTCCCCATCCTCCACTACCCAAACTTGCACCCTTCCCTACCTCCCCATCTTTTACTACCCAAATTTGTGCCCTTTCCCCCCATCCATCCTACACTACCCAAATGTGAGCCCTCTCCTCCCATCCTGCACTAGCTGGCATCTGGAAAACAACATTGTTTGTATTGTGCTACTTAAAATACGTACACTTATCAAGTTTTTATATAATAATAATCTTATATAATACTTTTCAGCATGTGGTCTCTCACAATCACGAAACTTACAAAATAAGAGGCAAGCTACATTTCGTGTGGGTATTGACAACCCATCAACGATCCATGGGTTCGTAGTTGGAGGCAAAGATGCATCACTTGGTAAATGGCCATGGATGGCAAGTATCAAAACGTCAGACTCTACATAAGGCCGTTGTAACAAAACTTAAATTTAAACAATGGTACCTTCAAATCGGCAGCTGGCAGAATTCTAGCATAGCAAGAATGCCAAAGGCTAAATATGAAATTCCTGTTATGTCAAGGTTGCCAATCCACTTTTTGAAGTTACCTATAGGCAATCAAGAATTTGACCTCAGGTATTTGTCGATATGTTAGTAACTAATAATTATATTTTTGTTTCAGGCTCTGATTTTTCTTGAAGAAGACGTTAAGAGAAAATCACCTTTTTGTGGTGCTTCATTGATCAGTAAACAAGCTGTTCTGACGGCAGCACATTGCTTTTTGGGAAGGTACCATTTTGTTGGAAATTTATAAAAAAAATTATAACAACAAGTCGTTATTTAGAAGTTGTGCACATTTTTGTAAAATTTATATTTCCTCATATATAATTTTTTTACAAATAAACTTGACAAAGATGCAATTTGAAATCCAATCATTTACAGATAAATAATTCGATTTGTAAAATTTTAAATAGAGGTTAGCGACTGCTAGAAGTTAAATGTTAATTTAATGAAGACTATGCATAGTCAAAACTAACCTAATCGTATGTTACATTAACTTGAAAAATCCTATCTTAAACTAACTGTCAAATTTTTAAATTTTTTTAGGACCAACTCAAAATTCGTTGTTCGCCTTGGAGAACACAACTTGGCAAAACCTGGAGAAAGAATCAAGGCAATCGAGATCAAAGTAAAAAAAGTAGTCACCCATAGTGGATTCCGTGTTCCGGCTTTATACAATGACATCGCCATTTTGCACCTTAAGTCAAAAGTAAAATTGACCAATATGATCCAGTTGGTTTGCCTGCCAAAAGGCCAACAAAACAAAACTTTCGCTGGCAAAAATGCAGTAATCACCGGTTGGGGACATCAGAAATCTGGTAATAGGCGATGTCTCCCCAGTGGTTTTCAACCTTTTACAACTTATGTCACATAATTAATTCTGTGCTGAAATTTTCATGGCACATCATAAATATATAACTAATTTCGCTTATTTCTTCAATTAAATAACGAAAAATCAACAATTGATTAAAATAATCAACTTTTGTATAAAAATAATCAAATTTTGAATAAAATAGTCAAGTTTTTAATAAAATAATCAAATTTTGAATAAAAATTAACAAATTTTCCATACAAATATAATCTTTCGATTAAAATAATCAGCTTTCGACTAAAATAATCAACTTCTGAATAAAATAATCAATTTTTTTAATAAAATATCACCTTTTGAATAAAAACATCAAGTTTTTAACAAAATAATCAACTTTTGATTAAAATAATCATTTTTTGAAAAAATAATCATCTTTTTTAATAAAATATCCATTTTTGAATAAAATAATCAACTTTTGAAAATAAAATCAACTTTTGAAAAAAAAATAATCAACCGGTTATATCATACCGGTTAAAAACCACTGATTTAAGCCCTTGCAAAGTAATTCACTTTATCAATTTTAGTGACACTTCAAATTGCCATTTTCAGATGGAAATCGGGCAGACATTCTTCAGGAAGTAGAACTTCCAGTCTTAACCAACGCCAATTGCCAAAAGAAGTATAAATCCGTGCAAGGGGCAAAGATGAATTTACCCCGTGGAATTATCAATTCCATGATGTGCTTAGGCATTGAGAACGAAAGGAAAGATTCATGTCAAGTAAGCCATAGATTTTTATTCACACCAAACTTTTAGAAATAGTATAGAAAATAATAAAATCTACATTGTACATTACTGTAGACAAGTATTTTTTAACTCAAGGCACACAAAATGATGTTATAATTATCATGCTAATGAAGACAAATTTAATGTTTCTATTCATAATTAGCACGTAGAAGGCACATTTTCAACCATTATGCAAACTTCAAATGGTGGTGTTGCCAATTGGGGGCGGCCAATTAGGATTTTTAAAAGATTAATTAATAAGCAACGATAACTTATTGCTCCCAAAGTCGCATTAAATAATAGTATTTATTACCTTTTTTTAGGGAGATTCTGGTGGACCTGTTGTGTATCAAACAGCCGCAAGTAACTGGATTCAGATTGGAATTGTATCCGCAGGTAATAAGTGTGGTACAGGGGTCCCTGGAATTTACACTCGAGTGACTGCCTATCTTGATTGGATCGCAAAAAATACAATTTAACATGTTTTGATGAGAAAACGTCAATCCCCCCAATTATCCCATTCAACTGGATTTCGAAAATTTCGTCCCATGCCTAATGGAAAAAGGTTAACATAAAAACATTAGGACCATCATACTTGCAAGCTCTGTTACAACACAAATCTTAACTGGAAACTAACAACCAATACAACTCAGTGGCACAAAAAATATGACCAACTAATACTAACTCTTTAAACATTGTACACATGAGGGCACTATACGGATTTATAAATACGTGCTCAATCAATATTCCATAATTAGGACTTTGATTCAAACAAATAATAAGACACACGACTGGATAAAGAGAAAAATGCATCTTATTCATCTGGTATTTCCCATTCCATTTAAATGGGCAAGATGTGTAACCAGCGATTATTTCATATTTATTGTTTTTAAATGTTTATACACAATGCTCTATGTTGCATTAAAGCGATACGCATGATGCATTTGTGATAATTTTTTTGGAATAAACAGGATATACTTAATTAACAGTATACAAACTTTCAACAGTTGAAAAACTAAGTTGGTTGATGAAATATGTAAATAGTTTGCACAACCTGAAACAACTTGATAAACCGGATTTCATGAAGGCAATCTAATTTAATTAATAATTTGATTGGTTGGTTGTAGTTTAAGGGCCCATACATCGATTTGGGGAGCCCCAAAGAGTTGCAAGCAGGAGTAGGGGAAAGTAGAATTCGATTACAAATGACATATAAGAGGTGCGAGAAGGGCTAGATCACATCCCCCAGGGGGAATCTTAATTTAATAACTTGATACAAAAATCTGGACCATGAAAAATGATGATTAGTCATGAGCAGGAATTGGTTATGTTAATAAATTTTTTTTTAAAGAATGCTAATTTTTACAGATAACATTTTACTTGTATTCTTTGTCGTTCATTGGCCTCTCAAAGAAATTTAGAGAATTCTTAAATTAAAATTAACAGGAGATTAGGTTACAGATTCTAGTTTCAAGATAGTGTTAATGCATGTATACACTTTGATAATGATGAATCATTTCTACATACTGTACATTCCAATAATTTAGCATTGAGGGAACATGAGGTTGTCATTATATAGAATTGCAACATCTTATGAGCACATAACTATACCTTGGCAACCGAGGAACTTCAAATAAACATTTCAGAGTTTCCCAGAAGAAAAGAGTGCTAATATTTTGTAAAAATGTTACACATTTATTTATTTTATTTTATTTGTAAAACTCGATCGTCTAACAGGTAAAACACTCGAGCCTATGAGCAAAACATCATGCACTCAAAGAGTAAGTTTACATAATAAAAGTCACCATTAAAATCAGTTCACCAAGATCAACGTCACTCAATGACAGACTCGATACTACGAGGCAAGGGCAGTCATGC
>JAQGAE010001443.1:0-22957 GCA_034696685.1 Julus scandinavius
CTGGTTGCTTTTTTATACAAAATTATACAAATTTTCGTGATTGTACCATTTCATTTGATTGTACACTTGTGTGTATTATTTTTATAAAAACACACTCTGAAAAATGCGCCATTTCATTTGATTGTACACTTGTGTGTATTTTTTTTTTTTATAAAAACACTCTGAAAAATTTCTGTGTAAAAGTAAGGTTGAGCTTTAGTGGATTAATGTACCTGATGCTAAATATGATGCTGGTGGTGCTATGCCTCACGAGGAAGGCACAGTGACCATAGTGGACATTTTCACCAATGCGTAACAAACACCACCGGAAATCCGGAACAAAAAACTTGCTAACATAATCAACAAAATAATGAAGAACTTGTTCACAATTCCACATGACCGAAACTGTCGAAACACCCAAGTTCGGTGACTGATAGCCACCTTGCTTTGCTTCTTCCTGCAAGGTACCCAGACACCGAAAGCAAGTTTACTACTGTTTAAATGCCTTTTTGTTTCATTTCCAAATTCCAAATTGTAGGGAAGTTTGAAATCAATAAATTGTTGTTATATGATTGTGTAATTCCAACAATAAACTACTGTATGAAATTATTTCCAGTTGATAAATTGTAAACTTGCAAGGTTTGTAAATGTGCTTGCATTTTTATCACCTCAGAAAAGTCGAGAATTATGCTTTAAATTCGTGTCAAACAACAGTATATACCGGAGTTTCCTGTCGGCGCCGTAACATTTCTATAATTTGCTAAAATTGCATATAAAAAAATTACAAAATATTTCATTAAGAATTGTAGAAAAATGTTTGAACTCTTTTGACAGATCTCGTAGTAATTAGTCGTGGGAGGGATCTTTGAAATTTTAAGGAAAGCTACTACTACACCTTGACACGGGAATGAGGAAGTTATTTATTGTAGTATAGTTGGTTCAATCAATGTCTGGTATGAGGCAAATTTGACAAAATTATTCAATGCTTATTCCCCATTAAACTAAATTAATAAAATTCTGTAGGAACTAATTTTAAAATTCAAAATGGAAATGATAAAATTGAAATTTGCTCCCAGAACTATTAAATACTCCCAAAAATACAACTATGTATTTTTAGTTTTACATTACTTTCAGTTGTTATGATTGCTATAGCTTGTAGACTATGAGCGTCCCTAAATTGCATGTCACAAAAAATTCTGCAGGATTCATGCTCTGGATTTATCCAAATTGTTCTTGAAAGATGATAAATTTCAGTTAATGTTTGATGGTTTATTCATTGCTGGTTGCGTGGTGTTGATGATGATGATGAAGGACAGGGCATTGTTTTGTTGTCTGTTTTTAAATGGTTTTAACCCATTTTAAGCTGATTTTAATTTGCATTTGTGGCAGTAAGGATACAGGGTGATAATGGCAGACCTATGGCAGCCAGTCATTTGTGGCATGAATAATGAAGTGTTTGGAAATCAAAAATGGACCTTGAGTAGTGGTAAAAAACGCGTTTTTTCTTTGGCCCTGTTTTAATTTTCAAATTAGGACATCTGATTCCCATAGCTGTTTATGATTTTGTAACAATGGGTACAGGATTATGGATAAAACTTAGAGCAGAATTTTTTGTTGTCTTGTAGAATGAATTGCCATGTAAATTGAACTCACTTAGTGATGTGTTTTTTAGCCAACCTTTTTTTTTTAAAAAAAAAAACAATGGGAGTTTTTAATATTCGTTTTTAAATATTGAATTACTTAGAGAACATAATTCACATAATTCACTTAGTTTCATTTGTTATTAGATCATTATATTGTATGGATATTTCCCAGATTGATCTATGCAGTTTTCTTGCAGTTATGGGGAATCATGTTTTTCATAACTCAGCTTTTGTAAATGATATCTTTTTTTTTCCTGAACGGATATTCTCACTTAATCAGAACAGGGCCAAGTTGTCCAGTAGCCTTAATTGGCCCTTGCAAATCAATAAAGTCAGAAAATGTGCTTGCATTTTTAGCACCTCAGAAGAGCCAGGATACAGTAGAACCTGACTAAATGCATACGCTTGGGAATATTGAAAAATATGCTTTTAGACAGGTTCATTTATATACACGAGTCCCAAGTCGGAACCGGAACATGTTATTTTTCTAGAGAGGTTATTCATTTACACAGGATGCATTTGGATCGGTTCTACTTTATACTATACATTAATACCCTATGCAAATATTTTTTTAAACTCAAAAAGATTTCAGGCTATTTGGAAAAAATATTTCGTTCATTGGTCGTGGGAGGGCCGGTTCCTTTAAAACTAAACAGATAAGCCCTGAAGTATGTTTGAAATTTAATGGACACCCTAAGGTTGAATTGAAAGAATTCTCCTGCAATTCCAAGTAATTTCATATAAAAGAAAGGCATCCAAATTTTAATTTCCAAAAAATCAAAGTATTCCATCAGACTGTAATTTAGAAAATGTAATTGCACTTCATCTTATTATACTCGTTTTCCATAGACTAACTATTAAACCTCTTTTCCAGCCTGTGGATGTAGCAGACGAGGCCTTTTGGGAGCAGTTCTGGTCCGAGAGCGTCCAAAGCGTCCAGGATGTATTCACTCTCATTCCTGCTGCAGAAATCCGCGCTCTGCGCGAAGAGTCGCCATCCAACTTGGCCACGCTCTGCTACAAGGCTGTGGAGAAGCTGGTGCGAGCGGCAGAGACATCGTGCACCCTCCAAAAGGAGCAGCACATTGGTGAGATGTTTTCTCTAAATGAGTCATTAACGTTAGGTTCATTTTAATCAAAATGTTAACGTTTGATGTTATCATTTCATAGTCTTGAACTGCGTTCGTTTGCTGACTCGAATTATGCCCTACATCTTCGAGGACCCAGATTGGCGTGGTTTTTTTTGGTCTAGTTTGCCAGAGCAGTGCAATGACGAGGACAGTGAGGTTTGTTTCTTTCATTTCTCACCAATATTTGATTTTCCGAAGATGCCAGTGACTCTGATAAGACTTCACAGTTTTGCTTTTGTACAATTCTAGGCTGAAAGTTTACCCTTGGCCCAGTCATTAATAAATGGGCTTTGTGTAAGTTAACAACGTTCATTTTTTTTCTATTTTATACAATGGCTTAGTTATGTCATCAATTAAAATTTAATATAGCAGCTGCATTTTTAAACGTTTTCCTATTTGCAAATTGAATTGGAGATACGATCGTTTCTTCATGAGTTTTTATAATGGATATATATATATATATATATACATATATTTTTAAAATAATTGCTGGAGAAAAAGGCACAAAATAAAATTGATTACAAAGAAATTTGGTTGGTCTTTTGTAAGGCCCTGTCTAAGTAACCGCCCAGATTTAATTGTATTACATGCTTTTGGAAGGATTCAAAGTGATATTATCCATAATTAAAAATTAACATAATGCAAACACGTTGATTTGATTTGGATGGATAATAGTGCCTGAAAGGCTACCTAAAGCTAGTAATGCTATGGGATTTAGGTAGACTAAATTTCTTACCTTTAAATATCATGCTTTTATTAAATATTGTATGAAGAAAAATCAAATTCATAGTATAAGATATTTCGCCTCTTTTTATGTGTATTTATTTTTTAATGTTTCATTGGCCCAGCAAGTGACGTCCGTTAACGATATATAAATTAGTGTTATGGTGGAGTTATATCCTCATTACAGAAACACAAATCAGGTACGCCCATACCTCACTTTATGGCCTAGGTACGTTCCGGAAAAGTTGGCCGTAAAGCGAAAAGCCGTATTACGAATCAATTATTTTGATATCAAAAATGACAGCAAACAGCATTTTTTTTGGCCGTAAATCGAAAAACCTGCCATAATTATAAAAGGTCGTTATAGCGAAAGGCCGTTTAGCAAGGTATAGGTGTATTTGTAGCATTGCTGGTTCAGTAGTTCACGCTTGCAAGGGGATTATTGAGGCCCCCATCGATTTAATGTTAACTTTTCTCTGTTATAAGGTTAAGATGTTTTCCTCCATAAAAAGTTGGATCTCCCTATCCCAAGAGTACAATTGTTATATTATTTTCCCCCCTTTATAATCCATGTATCGATCTAACTATTTTGCAATAGTACGCTATATTGATCTACCTAACTTTGATTTGAAAAGTAGAAGCTTATTCCACCTTTAACTGAAGTGGAACTTGTGAAGTAATTGAATATGCCTGCAACTATACAGTCAAAGGACTATAAATGATGAAAAAGCACAACATGTAATTTCAAAAGCATAGAAGGTTAGTTTAGGTTAAGTTAAATTAGGTTAGGTTGTGAGCTTTTGTACTTGTGCACATTTTTCCTAAAACGTGAAAAAGGTACAAATAATTTCTACTTTATTTAATGTTAAAATAAAACGTTCATAACAGTAAATAAGTGTTACTTTTGTTGCAACTATTACTGGCGACGTTAGTGTTAGATTTGTTTACATGCTTCCCTCTCGATCCTAAGGTGCAAAGTTTGCTCCCGGTCGATGAGCATTTTTACGGATGGGAGAAATTCACCAAGTGAAGGCTCTTTAGGATGAGAGTTTAAATCGGGGTCTATTGTAGATTCCCCGTGCTCTCTGGACGTTAAAAATCACTCGAGATAGTGTGGAAGTCCCCCTTGTAGGCAAAATTCCCATGTAGGTGATAAAGGCTCATCCAAACCAACCAACAATTATTACTGAACTTTCCCGTTTAATAAGTTTTCTCTGCATAAGAAGTTCTAAAAATGTGGTCCTTTGAAACATTTTTCAACAGGGGTCTACTGTGTTGCATTTCAGATCGCCTTGGTATCCCCATTTTCAGTGCATTTCCCCATGCTCTCAGTTCTTCAAAAATGTAGACTTACATAAGGTTACAAACACTAGTTCATGTGTTGTACATTCAGGTCAAATGAAAATGTTTTTTTTTTCATTTGTGGTTGAATTTGTTAATCAGCATCAATGTGTAGAATTAGTTACTTCAAACATTGTAGTTTTTTTGCAGGATTTGCTGTTTTGTCCGGATTTTACTGTTGCACCTAACAAGAAAATGGGTCCAGTGAGTAACAGCAATTATTAGATTACGCAAAACTGGTACTGCATTTGTTTCAGAAGCTTTACGTTTTCCTTTTGCTCTTTTCTGCATTGTAGGACAATCCCGAAGACTTGCAATCAATTGACAGCTGCGAGTACATCTGGGAAGCTGGTGTCGGATTTGCCCACTCGCCACACCATTGCCCCCAGCATGACCAGAATCGCATGGAAATACTGAAGCTTCTGATCACGTGCTTCAGCCAAACAATGTATCTGCCACCATTAGGTATGTAGAAAATTCAGAATTTCTGCCACATTTGCTTTATTTTATAAAAATTAGAAAATCTGGCCATTCAGCAGATAAGTTCGGTAAGCAACCGAAACTTAAACATACACTCGGCCGAAACCGAGAATCGGATGGGCCTTACACGAAACATTATTGCCACATATTTACAGATATAAGTTTTTATCTACGTTTTTCGGTGGGCAGAGGTGTTTCCCAGTCGTTAAGGAAAAAAAGTGCGGCTTATCATTTATGAAATAAACTGTGTTTGTAGTATTTTTTAAGCTATGACTGAGTTTGTAATATCTAATATTTCATTTATTGTACTTACTAAGTGAATTTAGCACTTTTGCTAGGCAATTCTTCAGAATCAAGCTTGGTTAATTCATTTCTTAAAATGCTTATTTATGCTTGTTTTTAGGTGAGGCACACGCCCAGCCCAATAGATGGATTCATTATTTCACATCAGCTGAAAACCGTCATGCACTTCCGCTCTTCACTTCACTCCTCAATGTGGTCTGTGCATACGATCCGGTGGGCTACGGCCTTCCATACAACCATTTACTGTTCACAGACAGCCGTGAGGCCTTGGTCGAAGTGGCCTTGCAAATCCTGATTGTCACGCTGGATCATGATGTGAACCGTGAAGGCAGAGATGGTACAGAGAACGAAGTGAGCAACCGTGCTTTTGGCCATGTTTACTGTTTACATGCATTTGCCAATGGTGGCTGATTTTTGATTTAGCATATTTGTCCCCCCTTGCAGATCATCATTCCTGATAATCTCTTCATCAATTATCTGTCCCGCATTCATCGCGAGGAAGATTTTCATTTTACTCTAAGGGGATTTACAAAACTCCTCAACAACCCGCTAATACAGACATACTTACCGAATTCCACAAAAAAGATCCAGTTTCACCAAGAGTTGCTCGTGTTTTTCTGGAAAATGTGTGATTATAACAAGGTGGGTGTCGCTCTTTCCACATTTGGGAATTTTTGTGATACCACAATGCAGAATTAAAAAATTTCGTAATCGGCTAATAATTGGGTGTGTTTGCGGATATGTTATCTTCCTGACGATTGGGAGACCCAGGTTCGATTATTGGTCAGGTGGATAAAATCATCCAGAAATCAGCACAAATTTCATTTTGCAATATAATTTTTTTTTTTAAATAATGGGTTTTATAGGCTTTATAGGTTTATATTGCTAAAAAAACGTGATTCGCCTCAATTTTGTATAACTTTTAATTAATTCACATTCCAATAATTTCATGCTTCCAGAAATTTTTATTCTATGTTTTGAAGAGCAGTGAAGTTTTAGCCATACTCGTGCCCATCTTGTTCCACCTCAACGACTCTAGGGCTGATCAATGTGAGTTTCAAACTCATTTTTGTGGAGAACTAACTTAGTTAGACTATGGCATTTGTCTCCCATTCTCGATTTTGTTTTAGCCCGAGTCGGACTGATGCACATCGGGGTATTCATCCTCCTCCTTCTAAGTGGTGAGAGGAATTTTGGCGTGCGCCTCAACAAGCCTTACACCGCCAGTATTCCAATGGACATTCCTGTGTTTACCGGAACCCATGCTGACCTACTAATTATCGTTTTTCACAAGATAATTACGACTGGGCACCAAAGGCTGCAGCCTCTCTTCGACTGCTTGTTAACGATTATCGTGAACGGTGAGACGTTTTACTTCAATTCCTATATGATATTTCTCCAAAATCCCAATTAGCGATGTCTAATTTTACTTCATGGGGAAAAATATAGTTTTTACATAAAAACAGTCCAATTGCGAATAAGGGCCTCAACTGGGATGAATTCATTACAGTTCATAAAATTGAATGCACTAAGATTTGTATTTATTTTCTTTAAAGTTTCTCCATATTTGAAGACACTGTCCATGGTGGCAAGCACAAAACTGCTCCATTTGCTGGAGGTATGCTCACTATTTATGTACTTTAAAGTTTCTCATGTTACATAAAATGCGATTTTTTGGAGAAATTGTATTTATGAATTTACAGGCTTTCAGCACGCCTTGGTTCTTGTTTTCAAGTCCGACTAATCATCATTTGGTGTTTTTCCTGCTTGAAGTTTTCAATAACATCATCCAGTATCAGTTTGACGGTAATAATTGCTGATATATTAGAAAAATTAATGTCATGGCTGTTTATGAAGTTATATATGGCGTATTTGAAGGATGGTAACTATCAATTCATAAATTTTGGGAAGATACAGAAAATATCATTGAAATAATATTTAGGCTGATATCATCTTATTTATTGTTTTCTGATCACTGCCTGATTAGAACTATAAAACTATTATGTTAATTGTGAATCATGAATGTTTATTGGTAATGTAAATTCTCAACTTTAGTTATGAATTCACAATAGATTTGTGTTACTCTAAGAGTAATTCACTGAGACTAATGACTATTTTATTTGCTCATTATTTAGGCAATGCTAATTTGGTGTACACTGTTATCCGTAAGCGAAATGTCTTTCACCAGTTGGCAAATCTACCCACCGATTATGGCACCATCCAGAAATCTTTGAGCAAGCGAGGAAAGAAGCCACTCTCACGTACCAATTCAACGGAAAGCCGTGAACCTCCCAGCATGGAAGGGTCCCGCCCTGCTTTGCCTGCTGAACCTGGGACCTTGAACGCCACCTTACCTGCCACTCCAGGTAATTTCTATTTAATTTCCAGTACACTTTTTTGTTTTTTCCATCAACAATAAATCGATAAAAATGTAAAACTTGGGGCAAAAATGTGGAATGGTAGCTAGCAGAATTATTATGGGGATGCTGTTTAGAGAATTGGAGAAAACTGATAAATAAATCCCTCTGAAATAATGCAATGCTCAAGAGGAATTCACGAACAAATTACGAAAAATAACTTTGCATGAATTTTGATTCCTTTTGAATTTAGCACAAGGTTTAAACGTGCAAGAAAAACATTCTTTTATCAAATTCTGTTATCACCCACTTTTTGTATTATTTTAAAAAAAAATATCCCCTCATATATGTTCATGTAAGCATAATTAAGAGAAATAAATGCGGGTTTTGTTCTCGATTTGACTGCCAATATGGCTAGAAATGGACATTGTAGATTTTATGAAAGATTCATTTAATTGCTTGTCACATGTGTTTTCTTACCTCACCTTCTGATAGGCATTGATAAAATGACGGAAAAGGAATCTGCTCATCCATCAGCCCAGTCATTACAGGAACTTACCACCAGGAGTGCAGAGGATCAAGGGGATGGTGAGGAGGATCCTCGCGAATCTGAGATGGCAACCATCCCTGAGCAAGATGGCTGTGAAGAAGATGGTGCTGGTCCTACCTCAATTAATGCTCCGGTGCCTCCTAATGTGGTGAGTGAAGCTTTTTCTTTAATATTTTCGATCGGGTTTTTGCTAGAACAATTTTTCTAAATTGGAATGACAGGATTGTTAACAAAGTCTTTTTTCAACCCAATATGAAACGCAATTTCTTTGATAACCTTTGAATTGTTTTGTTCTTGTCTAAATGAGCCGGGGTGATAGGCGAGAATGTTGTCAAGAAAATGGGATTCACATTCCACAAATTAAATTTTAGACAAACGTACAAGATCCATGCACTTGTGCGTTTTTACGCCACTTAAATTGGGATTATTGAAATAAGTTCTCAGCTCATTACTAATTGGCAGGGATACCTTAACCAGTCAAGCGACGTTACTAGCCAAAAAAAAAAACAAGTTAAAAACGAAAATTTCCTACAGCTGGATTACATGCAATAAGTAGCACATACTGCGTTTTTAAGTATGTTTACATTAGTTTTGCAGGGTGTCCAGTAGCCCTGAAAATCGTAAAATTCTGTAAATGAGCTTGGATTTGTATCCTCTCAATGAAGTCTTGAATTGTGAAAAACACCTACTTGTGTGGGGATTTCCTGTTCCCATCAGAAAGTTTCTGCTGATTGGAAAAACTCCATATAAAAAGCAAAAAAAAACCTATTTCTGACTTGTTTAATAAATATTGTAATAATTAGCCGTGCGATGGGTCCCTGAAAATGTCAGGAATGAGACTGGAGTCCTTGGAATATGCTTGAATTTTTCCAAAACAAATTTTCTGAAAACACTGAATAAGAGAAGTAGCGATGAGCTAGTTTAACAATTGAAAATGTTGCCATGACCAAAACTTTATTATTAAAGATTTTAAAAGGAAGTTCAAGCTCCACCCCCTATTCATTATCTTGTCATCAACTCGTTATTTTTAAAATAATTATAATAAATTTGTGATCAGAAAATGTAGCATTGTAATCATTAAGTGTCTACTTGCCATCTAATGTCAATGCATTTTGCATAATCCATTATTTTACAGTGTACTTATTTTGATTCTAACATTTCAAGATATCGGTCAATTTCAGAATTTTTAAATAAGCAACTGTTTCCTGTCGTCAGTTTTCAACACATTTTCTCTCATTTTTTTCTTTTCAGCCTGTGCCATCAGCAGGTAGCCCTACTCCATCACAGCAGTCGACCAGCTCAGAGTCTTCAAGGGCCTGCCCATTGCCGCGCTTAAACCAGGAGCGAAGCCCCCCAAATCCCCAGTGGGTACCAACAACCGACTGGGTGCACTCATGGAAGCAAAAGTTGCCATTGCAGACTATCATGAGACTTCTCCAAGTCCTGGTGCCGCAAGTGGAAAAAATATGCATCGACAAGTGAGTTTTTCATTATTAGATGTTTGCATGGACTGTTTGACAAGTGTTTTATTCTGCAATGCAGTGTGAGGGTATGGTATTCATTGTAAATTTTAATTCAATCACCCTTTATATAAATACAAATTTTAATTCACATTTATTTAGATTGTAAATTAGTGTTTGTATATGCAAATGATATGCAGATTTACTATCTGTTAATTTATTCATATTAATTACCATATTATGCAACTTGGAGATTGATTGTTGGTTGCTCATGATGTACCTTGCACTTTTTAGGGGCCTTACAGATGAGAGCGAAATTCTAAAGTTTCTTCAGCACGGGACGCTAGTAGGCCTCCTGCCTGTGCCACATCCTATTTTAATTCGGAAGTATCAAGCCAACAATGGGACCACCATGTGGTTCAGAACATACATGTGGGGAATTATTTATTTAAGGCAAGTCATGTTTTACCTATGCTATGTTGATTTCTGTGAAAACATGTAATTTCTACACATGCAAAACACATCATTTTTAGATGTAGTCATATTTTTTAATGAAATTGCTTGGAAAAGGCGATTACTTTAACATACCGCGCTAGGTGGTTTAGTGGTGACTAGCTGCCTGGCTATCGGTTTTCCACATTTGTTTCCAGCAAATGCCGCCATAGTTCCTCTAAAAATCGTCCGTGATCGTGTTCCTTTCTCTTCTTATTCATATCATTCTTTTTCCTTTGATTTTTGTGTATGCTGGAATTGGGGATATATCCCCAATGTTGTCTGGGCCCTCTATGACCGTAGTAGTCTTTGGGCCTATAAACTTAACCAACCAACAGATTAATTAAGTTTCCAGTAAATTTTCTAGATAGAAATCAAGCATATTCATATTTCTTTAAATTCTCAAGCATTTCTCCTACGACTCATTACAACAATGTTTATGCAAAGAATTTGAAAAAGAAATTTGAACTTATGTGATTTTCCCGATTAGCGGAAATTTATCGGTACTGGAAGGGAATTCAAGCATAAATTGGTTTTTAGCACGAATGTGTTGAAACAGATTTAACTCAAATTTAATGTACTCTCCTCACAAGCATGTATTTACTAATATGTCTGCATTGTACAAACACGTTTCAAAGTCATTAATCCGTGGCTCACTTTTATTTTAATGACCTGTGCATCCATGGCTTAGCATTACATTTCTTTCCTTTTCTATTCTAATATAATTTTAACAGACACTTGATTATGTAATGAAATATTAAGTATAACGCAAATATTATCATTATTGTAGCAAAATCTTGAATGTATAAGCTGTTTTAAGGCTATATCTTAAAGAGCTTTAACTTTACCAATACATTTACTCAATATTCGGTGTAAAATAATATGTTTTGGAGATATTCGGCAAACAAGATTAATGTTAACTTGTTCTAATTCTTTATTTTTCCTCCCACAGAAACGTGGATCCACCAGTATGGTACGACACCGACGTAAAGCTCTTCGAAATTCAGAGGGTGTAGACATTTGAGTCTAAAAACAGAAGGTGAGATCCCATGTTTATAGATAGCAAACATTTGCTATTATACCGCATATTTTATTCGTCATCGTGCATTTATGACAAACATTCCATTTATTTATTGCGAGATATTGTCTACCAATTTGGTTCTTATTTATTTTCAAAGATATTATTGAAGTTTTATTAATACACCTGTTTGGATATCGCATTTTGCAAACTATAATAATGTCATTTGATTCAATTTAAGACAATTTTATTTATGTTTGCTGATGAATCTTTTCTGGGTGGAAATGCCTGATATTTACACATGGTTAAAAGATCTATGACTAAACCCATCATTGAACACTTTTGAAAGGTAGTTTTCATTAAAATTGATATGAACACATGTATTTTTTTTGCTTTACAATGTAAAAATTATGAATTAAAAATTTCAAAGATATGCATAATTTTGCACATACGGTAGAACCATGAAAAGAAATCCGTTTAAAAACTTATGGTGTTAATTGACCAATAATTAAAATCTGCTAACAAGTGGTAATAATCGTCATTCACACATTTGTCTAAAACGGAATTCCACACACAAAATAATATACACTTCATTTAAGGGATTCACAAGCCGTAGGGTGCAAGCCTGCAATGCATAAATATGATAAGCATGACATTGTTTTTAAAATTATTTTATTGGTAATAATCATTTAATTTTATTTGGAACAAACCAGTATGGCTGGTCCCCAATTTGGTTCTTCCCCTTTGCCATTCCCTTTTTACAAGGTTGTACTGTACTTGAGTTTTTGATTCGTGAACGGCAACAACCCTACGGCTTCTCTAGGCCTTCCAAGTTGAAATATGGAATAAAGGATAACTGAGATTAGGGCAACTCTTAATGAGTAATACACTTTAGTTGCGTTGGGGTATTAACTTTAACGTTTATGAGGATAGTTTGGGCAGAAGAGGAACCTAACTAAATTAAGACATATACAGAGACTCAGAGTAAAAATGATTATCTTATGAGATGCGTGAAGTAACCTAGGTAATCAAATTCTCCTTCCGAGTCACCATTGCCGTAAATCGGAGATTGCGATATGCGGGAGGTAAGTTAGCATAGAAGAATCTGTGCCCGAGTCGAATTCGCCGCTTTGCGGCGAAAGCAGGCAGGAAAGTAGGCAGGTAGCCTGCTGCGGTATTGAAGTTTAGCGGTGCCCAATCGAAGCATTTGCGTAGCTTTCCCCGTAAGGGTTCAGGCGCTGCGTAACGAAGTCAGATGATGGGATTGCAGCAAAGCTATTATTAAGGCCTATTGATTCTCCCATAAATGGAGTCGTAGGAATTTCTCTAATCCTTCCTGCACCTTTTCTCTCAGGCGTTCTGATCGCCGACTCGCCTCCATTCTGGAGGTTGCGATATGCGGGAGGTAGGATAGCCTAGGATCGGTGCCCGAAGCAAAGTCCAATGAAGTGTGCGCAGCGTAGCCTGCGGCGGTATCGTAATTTAATTGGGATGTCACTGAAGCGTTCACGTAAGCTTCTCCGCAAGGATTAAAAAGCGATGTGACGATCTCAGGTGAGGGGACTTCCCCGAAACTACTTCCAAAATTAACTGTATCTCCACTAAGTGAAGTCAGGGGAGTCTCCCCATTCAATAAATTGTTTTGAAATGACTGCGATCCTTCTTGCGTTCTTTCCTTTAAACGCTCTGATCGCCTAAATGCCTCCATCTCTGGAGGTTCGAATTTGGACGTCCTCAACTAATTTAGATAGTTCCAAAAGGATCTCTTTCAATAAGATTCAGAATTTATAATTCCAGAAAAGTAATTTGATCTTTGGTAGCCTACCTCTCTCACACTGTTGAAACTAGCTCAACGGGAAGTTGAGCGTTTTCCCTTTCCTCTCGCTCCCAGACGATGCCTTCTAAATTTGCATTCGACGAATAAAGTAATCCAGAGAAGTGGTTACAAGTTATAAAACAGGTCCATTTATTCAAGTAGAACATCAGTGAAACGGTACATAAATTACAACAAGTTGAGAAAAAGCCCAAGACCATTCACAGGACATGTCTTGGGTTCGAGAGCCTGAGCTAGTCTGGCCTCGCATCAAAACTTCCCCCCTATTTATCTCGGGTCCTATACAGGGGCAACTGGGCTGGAAGGATCCAATCATGCCCTTAGTAAACATTACTCGTTGCCCCCGTATTGGCTCTCCGAGTAGACAGGGAGGAGCACATACGTGATCATTAGATGAAGGTAAACAAACCGAGGCTTGTTTACCTAAAAAGGGGGGAGGCGGTTAAACCCCTCAAGAATCCCCTGTAATGCTACAAATAGCTTAAAGTATTATTTAAAGTTAGGGTTATCATTAAAAACTAAACTGTGTGTGAAATGACCTTTCGAATGGTCAAAAATCCTCAACAAAACATGCCACAATACACTCCTGATTACTGGCTTTCTAACAAGCCTATTCATCACCAGGTGTGTTCCGCCATATCTCCCCCAAATAGTATTTGAAAGTATGGGAATACTATTTTCAAAATGGTTGAATACGCCTGGTAGACAAATTCAAAGATGTATGAATTCCTAATTAACTCCTCGCCCCAAAAAGTTTGCATCGAAACGATGTTCTCAGGTCTGAAACAGCTGCCAAGGCAGTTCAATTGGTAAAAGGTTAGAATAAGTTTATATCATGGGAATGAGAAACCAATAAGGGAACCTCAGTCTTGGGATCTCGCCAAAATACAAGTACAGAAATGAAGTTGCGTTGGTTTCGAGAAATCCGAAAAGATATCAGCCGTAAAATACGGTTCAGGGAACATATTCTAGAAAATGTTCTTAATCTTGATTCGTTCATAATCTTTGTTTTTGAGTACGTAAAATAGACAGTGGAGAAAATGAGGAAAGCAAAAATTTACTTAATGAAAATTTTTCATAAACAGCAATGAATAATATCGGGAAAAAATGACTATGAAACGTTAAAAGAAAACTTTAGCATACATTTTTTAAGAAATTCTTCAAAGTGGTTTAATTCGTATTTCAAGAAAGTACGCACATTCATACAAACACTGTGTAACACTTTAAAAGAAAAATGAAATATCTCTTGGCAGCTGATTGGAGAATTTATTCACACCTTTGACCTGGAGGGTTCGAGAAACGGACCAACATGACATTCATGACATCTTCTATAAGCGCTATGATGCGGCACGTGGGATTTTGTTGTGTTAAAGTCTTTTGACGACACGGAGGAACTGGGTAGGCACCATTCCAATGAAAACAAACTTCATGCTTCTCCTTTCTATCAACACACCAGTAGCAACATTCGTGGCCTCCGCCTGGACGCGGAAATTGGCGGAGTCGATCCCACGCGTGAAAGTCACGATCACGATATCGAGGGAACACAAAAGCGTCCGCAGCAGGAATGCGTTTTTGGAGTTCGAAATGGATCCAGTGATCACGTAATCTCTTCGGGTCGTTATGTATTTCTGCACAGGGTTGCATCAGGATCTAGGTGAGTAAGAATTGGCCTTTTATTCTGTTAGAATATATCTGCCACTGGAGGCGTTTAGGAGAAGATGGTTGAGCCGTGGTAGGAATGGTTGATGGAATTTCCTGCGGAACTTGTTAAACCACGGAACGTAGCTTGGAAGGATGACCTCTAGCCAGAGGATCTGGCGACACAGGTTCAGACAGTAAGCCTTCCGTTCTAACTACAGGTGTTGTAGATACTGGAATAAGGCGATACTGATCAGGTTCGGATGAAGTACCCTGAATCACTGGAGTGTGGTGAACTGCGTCCTCCATGGAAACATGGAGTTCAAGTACCTCGGGTGAGCTACTAATATCTCTTTTACGTTTTGACGACGTAAAATCATCGTCAGATGACCAAGGAGACATTGAGGGTGAATGTTTTGGTGAAATCTTTGAAGCTTTTTCACGAGAGCTTTCAGATTTGTGTCGTGGCGCAGTACTCATTCGAGCCGTACGGGTGGTGGGGTGTCATCATCAGATGTCCATTTGCCTCTCTGATCCTTATCCCTATTATAGCGTTCTCTGAATCTTTGGACTGCTAGGAGATTCAATCTGCTTGGAAGATGAAGGGATAGGCAAATGTTCAGTTGGAACTACATGACATGTAGGAATTGACATGTCCTCAAAATACCTCGATGGACTCGAAGATGTCGTAATAGTGGACGACGTTATCGCCATAACCGTTGTGGTTATTTGACTGGGAACAGCCGGAGTAGCAACGATTTTCGAAACAGGACTGTATACAGAACTGTTAGTAATGTTCGGTATTGACTTTAATACATCTGTTGACGAAACAGGAACATCTTTTGATAAAGGAACTGGAGTACTTGTCATGGGGGTAAATGGCGTAGAATATACGCCTGGAATTGAAGTTGAAGTTTGGGTGCTAGGAATTTCAGAACTTTCCATTTCTGGAACCACTTTCGTAGCAGTCGTGGAATGACGTGAAGCCCTTGATGTAACAGAGGGTTCAGTATTTTCTTCTATTGCAGGAAGCAGTTCAGGTATTATCCGTGATCTCGAACTATGTTTAGACTTGGATTTAGATCTTTCACTTGATCTATGTCTTTCAGAAGATCTTTCTTTACACTTATGATCTCTGGAAGACACAATGTAAGTAGTTGGTAGCGGAGCATGAATTAGGATGTGTGTAGATTCGTCTTCCACACTTTTTGACGACGAAGTATTCACGACCGTGGAAACGGACAAAGTAACTTCATTTGTCGTGACAGGAACGATCACCTTTGCAAGAGATGATGTCGACACTGGAGGCAACAACAAACTTGCAGATGATGTTGTTGCTAAAGGAGTTTTCACCGATTTGAAAGGTGAAATTTCTTTGGGAGAACGCACTTTGTTGACTGGTGATAAAATCACCGTTTCCGGAGAGCCAAAATTTGGTTCAGTGTTTGGTTGTTTAGGAAGTTCCAAAGCGTTAGCTTCCTTCAAATAATTTTGAATTTGGCAAGACAGTTCACGTACTGGACTTCGGGATGTTGATGGACGAGGAACTGTAGATGACGTAGACAAAAGATTTGTCTTAATGAAGTTTACCAAATCACTGTAATTTTTGTTGACTTCAACAAGTTGTTGTCGCGTGTGAAACAATTCACGTTCACATATTGAATGTTTCACCTCAGCTAAACGGCATTTTTTTTTGGAGAAATTATGCTTCGCTTCGAAAAAACCAGCATCCATAGTTGCATGGTTTAATGCGCGAAAAAGTGTTTCACCTGGAATATCAACGTCCCGAGCAATCGTTGGAGCCGTGCATCTTTCTAACACTTTTGACGTGGCAACCCACATTTTCCTGGACAAATCAACTATTCCTGCCAGTTGAGGGGCAAGATTTGCCTGTGAACCGGGGGCAATAACAATCTCTGGATTGCATAACTGCTCATTATTTGGGTTGTGGGGAAGTTCCCACGCTGGATTTAGGCGTTGCAACTCAAGAAGTGCATGCCTATCAATCGACGCCAAAGTGTTTTCTTCTGGGTTGTTGTACCAGTTTTCATTAAGAAGACGTTGTTGAAGATTTTCAAAATTGTCTAAGTGTCTGTCAAATTCTGCTAAGACAGGTGATCTAGCCCGTAAAACGGGTTCAGCTCCCGTAGGAGTTCCATCAAAATTGCGAGTAACTAACGAAGTACTTGCAATAGACAACCAAACTGCATCATCTGTAGAAATGTTCGGATTATTCTCACTCACAACAGTAGAACTCCGAAACTGAGATAGTTTAGCATTGTCATTTGAGGACTGTTCATTTGACACATTCACATTTGAAGAAACCGAGTTGGACTTGGCTTTGGCTTTAGGCATGGCAAAAAAGTTGTTCAAAAAATTTGAATTCAAAAGTTAACCTGCTCACGAAGTGAACAGTTCGAGAAAAATTTAGAAGTGGCAACTGTCAATTGAAGAAGTCGTCCTTTTATACTTTTGGAGGACCATTCTTTCAAGGGGGAGTGGTCACATGATCGAAGCAGGTCCAATTAATTTGTGTTAACTTTGTAAGTAATGGTTGAGCTTCTTCATTGACAGGATGGAAATCGGTTATTTGTGGCAAAGGTGAGGGCTCATATTTCTCCTCCCCTTCTAACAAACATGCCATTGCAGGGTGTCTCAAAAGTGTGAACGAGCCCATGAATTCAACGAGCAAGTCATTATCCGATTAAATTTCTCCATTATTGTAAAAATCTGGAGTCAAAATTTGCGGATAAATGTGCGCAATTTCGCGATTATAGCCAAAATGCACCAAAGCATGTGCAGCTTTAGCAACCTTATAGAAAAGGTTCGGGACGCATTTTGTCTGTTAGGAAATTCAAAATTTAGTTTCGTAAGTTCCTCAAAGTGTTCTGTTGTTGCATACGTTGACACATAGTTAATTAACACTTTATTGGGGTTAAATAACAATTGTTGAACGGCGTACTCACGCACAAACTCCCAAAACTTCAAAACTACTTCAACACCAAAGTTTTGAAAACATTTTGCCATTGCATCTTTCAAATCATGCATAATGACAAGTTGATATTTTGAAGGCCACTTGGAAATCCTGCCACTTTTAGTGGTTCTTTGAATTAATTTGGATGTTGATGGTTGCGAAAATGAATTATCTTCTGAGTTCGTTAAAATTGGCAACTTTTTAGAAAGTTGTTCTGAAAATTGTTTACTTGGAGATTTTATGACGCGTAGCGAATCGTCATTTTCATTTTCCCTTTCGGATGGAGCACCTCTTATCGCGGGAAGCGATTCCTTTGATGTTCGTCCATATGTTTTATTGCCCTGGGGGAATTCAACTGCTGAATTGTCATCTCGAATTACCACCGTTGGTAATTTCCGCGGCCTGCCCCGAGGGACAGTCGAAATTTTCGGTACTAATTTTTGAATGTTCTCTTCCGAGAAATCTAGCAAAATTAAGTCTTTGGAATTATGGATTCCTTGATAATTTCCGTGAATGGTATCAGATACCTCAAATGTTGTTGGGCCTATTACCGCCGTAATTTCGAAAACCCCATCACGTTTGGGTTCAAATTTTGAAGTTATTCCTTTGGAAGCGTTACTCAACGGGCGGATTTTCATCAAAACTTTGTCACTAATTTGGAAATTTGGAATTTCAGTTTCACAATTATGAAAGGCACGTCGTAAATCTTGTGCATGTTCTAATTTTGATTTTGCTTCCATCAAAGTAGATGAAAGATCCTGAAGAAATTCAGTAATCAAATGTTTCCGAAAAATATCGTCAGAAAAATATTCATTGAAAAGCAAAATATTATCATGAGGTGACTGTGGAAATCGTCCAAAAGTCAGATAAAAAGAGGAATAGCCCGTATTGACATTAACCGAAGTATTTAATGCCCATTTCACCGTTGGTAACTGCCTATCCCAAGAAGTATGTAAATTTTCGACGGCAATAGCCAATTTGGTTTTTAACTCTCTGTGGCGTCGTTCCACAGGATTCGCTTGTGGGTGGTATTTCGCTACAAACTGCAGTTGAAATCCCATTACTTTGGCAACGGTGTCCATAACTTGAGAAATAAATTGTAAACCGTTGTCACAACGAACCTGTTTCGGTGTTCCATACCGAAAACAGATTTCAGTTATAAAAATTTTTGAAATGGTGTTCGCTGACGAGTCATCAATAGGAAAAAGTTCCATGAAGCTGGTAGCAACGTCCGACACCGAAAATACATAGGTATTTCCTTCAGGTGTCTCAGGTAATGGTCCCACCAAATCAATCGCCACCGTTTCAAATCTCGGCGTGATAGGTGGGGATGACATAGGGGTTGAGTCAGGATAATTCAACGGTTTGAATTTTAAACATTCTGTGCAATGAGCAACGTGATCCTTCACCTGAACACGAAGGCTCAGCCAAAAATACTTCTGAACTATTTTGGCAATCGTAGCGTTGATACCTGGATGTCCCGCTTCAGGAAGATCATAATTCCATTCTATAACTCTTTTCTGAAGAAGGTTTGGAACCACGAATCTTGGATTTTCTGTGTCTTGTTTAGATAAATACCTATACAAGACTCCTGAAATGACAGCGTAACCTCTGTCTAAAAATGTCTTTGTGTCCATTCGATTGGACAAAGTTGGATCTTGTATCGCCTGAATGGTCTTATTGCAATCAGGATCTGCAATTTGTAATTGGCAAAAATCTTCAGCACTGATGGGCTGTTCATCTTCCAAAAATAGATGAATAGGCACAACGGGATCAATTTTATCTGACGAGCATGATAGTATGTCTGCTAACACATTCAATTTTCCTGGAACGTACTGAACATCGAAGACACTGCTGCATCTCCATAACCCATCTCGCAATTCGACCTTTGGGTTCCTTTGTAGCCAGTATGGAACGTAATGGCGCGTGGTGAGTGTGTACTACAAACTGTAGTCCATCAATATAACCGCGGAAGCGCTTTACTGCCCAGAGGACAGCTAGGGCTTCCCGTTCAGTTGTGGAATAAATTTGTTGCGTAGGTGTGAAAGTTTTGGATGCATATTCAATTACTCTAAAATCATCCCTATCTCCCTGACCCAACACTGCCCCAATCGTTTCTTGACTAGCATCAGTGTACAAATGAAAACTTTTGCTAAAATCAGGTTGCGCCAGAACAGGTGCGGTGCTAAGATGGTGTTTTAGAGTGTCCACTGAATTCCTGCATGCATCAGTGAACTCATATTTCACATCCTTTTTTAATAATCGATTTAGAGGTGTAGCAATAGAAGATAAATGGGGAATAAATTTGCCAAACTATTTACAAGATGCCAAAAAGGATTTTAATATTAGAGGGGTAAGGCAGATCAACAATTGCCTTAATTTTGTCATCGTTAGGGCTTACACCTTGAGGTGAAATATAATGACCCAAAAATTTCACACTGTCCACAAAGAAATGACATTTACTACGCTTAAGGCCGAAGTTGTGCTCCTGAATGCACTCAATCACACGCTGTACGTCTCGTAGATGCTGCTCAAATGTATCGCTGACAATCAGTAAGTCATCCTGATACACTACCACAACTACGTCAGGTAATAAGCTCAAAATAGCATCCACTACCCGTTGGCAGTGTGCTGCTGAATTTCTTGCTCCCATAGGCATGCGAGTATAACAGAAAGTGCCTAAGGGAGTCACCGTTGTGAAATACTTCTGTGACTCTGCTACGATTGGAATTTTCCAGTAGCAGTTTGTAAGATCCATAGACGTCATGTACTTCTTCTCTGTGACCTGAGCCAGCAGATGATCAATTCGTGGAAGTGGGTACGTGTCTGGGATGATAACTTTATTTAAGGCTCGAAAATCTGTTACCATTCGAAACTCGGTTTTGGAGCCTGGTTTGGCAACCAGTAACGAGGGAGCTGCCCATTAAGAACGAATGGGTTCAAGATATCCCTTCTCCAAGAGCTCTTCAACTTTCTCTTTCAAGATAGCTCGTTTCTTTGGAGAACAGCTGTATAGCCTGATAGCCACCGGTTTAGCATCAGGCCTCACTTAAATAGCTTGAGGTTCCACCAACGCTGGTTTGACGGGATCCAAGAAAACATCATTCAAATACATAAGTAAATCATTTACTTGCGATGTTTCTTGCTCAGTTAAATTGACGCATTCATCTTCACGAGGACTGATAACCACGATCTCAGCATGATGAAATCTAGTTAAGGTAGGATTCTGAGTTTGATAAAAATGATCCTCAGTAATTATTGTTGTCTTGAAAGTATTACCTGGACCGCCAGAGTCGTCACCCTGAGCAAAGTTCCAGGTCTTATCTCCAAAATTGATACAAATTCGGGAATTCGTAAGAAAATCAATCCCTAGTATGACTAAAGGTCCCTTGAAAGATGGGACTAACGTAATCTCCTTTAAGAACGTCCTGTCAGACAGTTGCAGTGGCAGTTTAACAATGTAAACTTCCTGACGACGTGGAGTCTGATCAGCAAGTTGAATCAGCCTATGAGTTTTTCTCAATTTAACTCCCATTGATCGAATAATATCGAACAATGGTTCACCACCAATTGACGTTGTAGCTCCAGAGTCCAAAAGTGCGATCATTTACACATCTTTAATTTTGATTGATACATTAATTAAACGATTATCATTTATCTGAGAACAACACATATCTTCCCCCTGCGATGAATTTACCTTCCAGATACGGATCATATTCACTTTCTTAACTGTCTTCTTGTGACATTCATTAGGACACGTATAAAGATCTACATTGGCTGTGCTGCAAACTGGGCATCCTAACTTTTTACTAGAGTTGGAATTTGATTTTGTACCACCATTACTGGTGTTCGAGTTTGGTTTCCAGGCCTTTTTGACCTGTTCAGAGCCATGAGAAGGACGAGATGGTCTTAAAGGTAGTATTTGTCTATACCCGAGAACCCGAAGAACGTCGAGGACTTGAGGAATAAGAGTTAAACGATGGCCTAAAATTTTGATAGTTGTTTTGAAAACGTTGTGGTTGAGTGAATCTATTCGAACGAGATCCACTATTCTGAACACCTTGTTGATTCTGATAGCCAGAATTATTGTTGTTGTTAAAACCTGATGGATTTCTTGGACGATTTAAACTTGCTTGACTGTTCGAATACCTTGAGCCATTGTTGTTGTTGTTGTTGTAGTTCGGTCTGAACGACCTGTCACTATTCGTGGAATGCTGCGTGACAGCCTCCTCAGACCAAGATCTATTCGAAAGTAGTATGGCCTCAAGATACTCAACCATCTTGCAAATTTCTTCAAAAGTGTGAACCTCACACAAATAAAATCGTGATGTTATATCCGGATGCAATCCTTGAAATACAATCTCAAGTTGCTGATCCAATGGTAAAGGTTTGGACATCAAACGAAGGATGTTCATTACTTGATCAATGAATTTGGAAGTATTTTGTCCTTTACGCTGCCGAAGTTTCTCATAAAATCTGGTTCTCTACTACCAAATCTCGCCTTAATACGTTGCAAAGCACTTTGGTAAGAAGATACTTTGTCATGGATATTCAACCACCAATCCGCAGCTTTGTCCTGTAGAATCCAGAAAAACGTACTCCAACGTTGCTCATCAGCTAACCCATGCGAATCAGCTGCCAAGTTGAACGTACGAAACCATGTAGGAAATGTACTAGGTTTACCTTTAAATTTTGGCACGCTTGCAAAAATTGAAGCCAATCCATACGCATCTCTAATTTGCACAGCTCGTTGTAGATGAGCATTACTGCCATACTTTGGAAGTGCTGCTACAGTCGTAATTGGGACAGTTGATGTTGTAGCAGTCGGCGCAGCAGGAAGATAATTTTGACTAAGAAAGTCATTGGAGCGGTAGGTCGAATATTGCGCATTGCGACTTGTAGTTAAGAAAGAAAATCCAAAGGGTCTATCCGAGGTTTTTCAGGTTTGAAAAAATCTTCTGGAAGGCGTATGGTTTCTCCATAAACCAGCTCAGCAGCGCACGCTTTGATATCTGGTTTAAAGGAGGTTCTCAAC
>JAQGAE010001444.1:0-22955 GCA_034696685.1 Julus scandinavius
AAGCTATTTTAGACAATTTTTATTTTTATTTAATCTGTTTTGGTTTGGCTGGAATTGTGTTTTAAAATTTCACCCATTGAAAGTGATAGGGTTGTGATCCAGCTTAACCCCCTCTGTCGTATTGTTTAAAAACCGAAAAACAGCAATTTATTAACCGCTCAACCCTTTGGTGTACCAGGGTATCCAGTCTAGTATCCTTGATAGTCAGGAAATGTACTTGTATTTTTATCACATTGGTAAAGTTGGGAATAATCCTTGAAATTTGTGTTAAACATCAGTTTATGCTTGAATTTCCGGCCCAAGTTGGCAAATTATCGTTAATCAGCAAAATTATTCATAAAAAAAAAGAAAAAAAAGATTTTTTAAAATTTTCAGATATTTGACAAAATATTATGGTAATTGGTCGGGGGAAAAGAGTGTTTGAAAATTTATCGGAGGAAACTTGTAATCCTTGAAATATGCTTGGAGTTGTATCAGCAAATTTACTTGACATCCTGGTATAGTACATCCTGAAATCTTACCCAGGTTTCAAAGTAGAAATATTTCCCATTTTGCTTTATTTGTTTACAAATATCAAAATGTTTGGTCACCATGGCTTGCTCTTATTTTAAATTAAAAATGCAGTTTTGTGGTGGGATTAACTATGGTTAATACACGAAACGCGTTTAAAAATCGAACGATAATTTCCATAAGATCACTTGATCATGAGTGTTTATAGCAGGCTACTTTAATTGTCTCGTTTAAACCTCTTGTTATCAAACTGTAGATAAGATTTTTAGTTTGAAAATGTAAGGTTAAGGGAAAAACACGATCATTTAGAAACTGTAGTGATATAGCTCGTGAGAAAATCAGTTATGACAATTTGAAATGCTTTTAACAATATGCCATAAGCATATAAAAGTGTTCATCGATAATATGAGATAGATGATAATGTAATTCTAACGTGAAAGCATTATGCAAATTTAGCATACCATCCTTTATTGTTGTACTTATTTGGAGATTTTCCAGGTTCTCCGTTCATAAAAACTCTTGTGTCTTTTACGATGTATTAAGTGGGAAAAATCTATATTTCTCACGCTTCAATCGCTTTCATTCGTTATAAGGGTCACAGAAATCATGGAAACCCCAGTTTTAAATCAATGTTTTTATATTGATACATCCTTGTAAATTAGATTAAAAATTTCTCATTTACCCTCATTTTCCCAGCATTCTTTGTCCGTGCTTCCCCAAAATGTCCAGCAGATGCAGGACCCAATCGAATTAGGTGACCCCCTTCATTTTCCTAATGCGACCCCAGGGAGTGGGCAAACACTGCTAGCATGCGTGCTATACAGTAGTGTATGCGATATGCCGCAAAGCTAACATGTGGCTGACCTTTCAAATAATCCATTGAATCTTGTTTTTAATTTATATTCTCGCTGATTTGATTAATAAAAAAACAGGTTTTAGTGATCTTATTCTACAGACAAGCATGCGTAAAATGTCAAAGGTGGCACATCTACATAAAAAATACACTTTGAAACTGTTGCATTGAAACTCGTAATATACTGCAATTGGAAGTCTAATTGTATTCGAACTAATTACGTGTCGTTAATTAACCTATAGATGAAATTTGTTGCACCTGCATGAAGTCAGAAACTGTTCCAAATACGAATCTTTATTCTTATTGACATTTGGACTCCCCCAATTTCTAGTTCCACTTTTATCTCAATTACGATCGCTCATTTTATTAGGAACGAAATTTTGACACCCCCTTTTGTATCGAATTGGATCCATTATTGGACGACACAATGCTCTTATTTGAAGCTAGAACAGCAAGTGTAAATGTCGATCATTGCGATTTTCTTTTCTGCCTGGTGCATTGTGTACTTTTTGTTTTCCTCCTCGCACACTGAGAATTGTCCTTTAATCCATTTGTGGCTTTTATGTGGAAGGTTGTGGGGGGGGGACACCATTTCTAGGTCCCTGGCACATTTGTCGTGAGTTGGTACAATTAACACCCTTTTGGGTTCATTTTGAATGAACATTACGTCGTGATGGGAGGCTGAAAACCACTCTTGCTCTAATTAGAATTGTCAGAGTAAATTGCCTAGACCAATAAATATGCTACGGGTGACTCAAATGTGTCACTTGGCAGCCACAATTCCATGGCATCCCGAGCCGGTCATTTGGATGCATGGGATGCAGGAGGGAGAACTCGACTATTTCTACAACTGAATGAGTCAGACTCCAGTTACAACTGTGCTGTCATTAAATAGACTCAATAAAGTCAGATGCAGCCCATGCTCGCTTAAACATTGCCCATTATTAGGCCGCAATTATATCAATCCAATAGAAACAATATTTGGGATTACTTAATAAACATGTCGGCAAATCGACGCTTTGAAGTTTTATGTTCCAGATGCCGCAGTGGCAGTAAACCCTCCATGGATTCCATGTTATGATGATATAGTAATTGCATTTTGGAAGATTTTCGCCATTTGGCATTTCCCTATTTCGGTATTCAGGCATTACCAGAAGTTTCCCATTATAGGTGCATAATGTTTCATCTCAAACATTTCCATTAACCAGAGAGCTGTCAAACATTCTAGAACACTTGAAATGTTCAGTAGGTTTCATGTTTATCTAAAATTTTATACTTGATTAAAATGGTGTATCCAAGGTTAAAGGGGAGGGAATGGTGAGGGAAGATTGCATAGTCTCTTGATAGTCTCTGTACCTCCTAGGTCCTAGGTTTTCATTTTTAAAATATATTCTACAAAAATATTTAACATGCTACTCAAAGCACTGCTTATCTGCACCCAAACACAGTATGGCTTTGTGAATATGGAAGAGTGTTGTTACTTCAATACTGGAACCTGATACTCTAATCCGTCCTTAGCAAATCGATAAGGGCTATTGTTTTAATATGTCCATGCAAGGAAAAGTCCACGGTAGTTAGTTCAGGGATGTTAGTGGACATCACATCTATTGTACGTATACTTGTATAAGCATCGGAAATGCCAGCCATAAACAAACCATATATGGAAAAATTCAATATATAAACTAACCATTTATGAGAAATTCCAGATATAATCATACCTTATATGGGAAATGCTCATTCTTTGAAAGGCTTCTGATATACTAATAATCTGCCAAGATACATTTTTCTAAACTGCTTTACAATTTTTAATTCTCATGTTTAATGTTTAAATAGTAAATAACTAGGGCGAAAATTTGAATCAGCTGCTCTTCCATATTCTGATTTCATTGATTTAAAAATCTAATTACAATTAAAAGTGGCGCTCTTTTTAATGCCAGCATTTCGCTTCTGTAAATGGAACCTTCCTTCATACAATCACGCTTCTGCTTATGGCTTGTTGAGCAAGCCGTAGGCAGCAGATAAGTTTTTCACATCATTAAATCCCGAAACAATTACAGGGTGCTTAAATTAGTTGAAAAACGCTTCAATCATGTTGTTTTTCCCAGAACAGTAGGCCTGTATTTTACATTTAACCGGTTCGGTATTTACGACCAATTTTAATGTCATTTATTCCAAATCGACAGCGTTTTACAATTACTTTTCATTTTTATTACCGCTATCTTTATTCCTAGAGTACCTATTATCGCAATTGACTAAGCCTTTGTTTTCAACTGTAACCTCCTCAAGAGTTGGAGAAAAAAGTTCACTTTTTCAGTTTTGACCTATAGAGTAGCTGTTTTCAAACTTAGAACCTCCATAGGACCTCAAGTTTACAAATAGTACAAAAAAGTGCGGCACAGGATTTTTTTAAATTCAGTTAGAATTTGTATATTTACATTCTTTATAATTTTTAAGTAATACATATAAATTTTACTTTAAATTATAATCCAAAATTGCATCGAATAATACTCATTAAAATTCACATTTGAGCAATATTTAAAATGGATATTTATGCGATTTTTTAATAAGAAAAAGTTCAGTTTTTTATTACACTTTGATAATGTAAATACTTACATCCATTTTGAAGTAAAATTCATTATAATTGATTACATGATGCATCAGTCTGTAAGTCAATAAGTACATCAGATGATATATCACAAAAATTATCTATACATTTATATAGAATTTATAAAGTATTACCAGTGCTATTGGACTCGATTAAACTTTTAAGGACATTTCTGAACGATTTATGTTTTAGGTTACATAATTTAGTTTTTTTTTAAACCTGATGCAGTTTCGCTTTATCATCCCCTCAGTTAATTTAGCATTAGTTCATGCAAACTGCTGAAAAACAATCACTTCTGGAATGTTATCTCAATCAGGTTGCCAGGGCATGCGGACGATCCTTAGCACCGATTATCTTTCGATAATTGCCCTGTCCGTTACTACGTTGCGGTGTTAATTACGTTAACTATCATCGTTAACATCTCGACCAATTATGTCTACCATCTCGCCATCAACTATCTGGTTTTTTTAACGTTATTCTTGATAACATTTATTATACTCGTTTTACCATTAATGAACATGCTTAGAAAAACGCTTTTTTTCATATTCTCTTTATAACAGTTATTCGTAGCGTATTTATGTGCCCAAGCATTAACAAGGACGGATGTAAAAACTAAAGTTATGCAAATTACAGACCCCTTTGCATTATATAGGAATGATTTTTTTGTTGTTTTTTGATGAGGGAGGGTTATATGACCTTACGAATATATTAAAGTAAATAACTCCGTTTTATATGTTATTATAATACAGCTACCGTTAAGAAATGTTAAAATGGCAAAAAAAAGTTGTGAAATTTTGTATAAATAAAACACGAGTAAATATCATATACAGGGTGGCCACAAAAAAGTGGAAACCTTTTTTCATGAATTCGTAACTTTTTTAGTTTTTAATCAAAGTAAATTCAATTTTGCACAAATATAAGCAACAAACGTACGAACAAAACAGCTATTTCAATTTGTACTCAAAGTGTACTCCATCCGCTGCAACACATGCCAGGAGGCGCTTGCGCCATTGGGCAATTGACCAGTCGATTACAGTTTGATCAAGTTCATCCCAAGCGGCCAGAATTCGGAGTCTTAACTATTTGACATCACAAATCTTTGTTCGGTACAGTTTTTGCACCAAATTCACCCAGATATAAAGTATTTTCGGACTTGTTTCTGTTCCAGCAAGATGGTGCAACAGCACCCTTTTTTTGTGGCCACCCTGTATGTGATGATAATTCCTCTCAAAGCATATGTTTTCTGGGGTTTAAAGATTGTCATTTTCCCTGCTGTTTATTATTTTTAATTACCTAAATGTGGGAATTCTTTAAATATGTTGTATCGTTTCATTAGGCTTCCGATTTTCAATTACTGTACTGGGATGTATGTTTAACTATGAAAATTTGAACAATCTAAACAACGTGAGCTTGGCTACACTAGTCTTATAAGCGGCTTCTCAATTAGCAATCGCAGGGCTTGTTCTATTCCAAAATTCAGGAATGTCCATTCCCAAATGAACATTTTTAAATTAGCAATTTCACAGCCGTCAAGATTCTCCAGAAACGATGTTCAGAAAAGGCATAATTTGTGCTTTAATTATGAACACACGTCGGTGTTCCCTGCAAACCCCTTGTTGGGAGAAAAAAAAATAAGATAGAAAACGAGTGGGGTGCCTCGAAATAAATAGCCTGTGGGGATGCACCCTCCCTGTTTCTTCCACGGTTTGTTTTCAACAGTTTCAAAAGCGGCAACCAGACCACAAAAGAGCCGCCTCAAATTCAAGCTAAATGAAAGAGCCATAAAAATATCTGAGAGGCGAACGCCGGGCATGGCCAACTTATGCCAAAATGTAAAATTTCGAGGCTGAAACATGCCAAAAAACAAAAAAACACGCATTGGGAGGAAGATGGTGTTGCTCCTTCAACGAGGCAAGTGTGATTCCTCGCACAAACTCCATAACACCTCCGTCGTGCCTTCTTCACACATCGGTCCAGATTCTTAAAAAGCTTAAGCTTATTTACACGAACCAGCTTATTTATGTTCAGCTTCTTATAAGCATTCCTATAATGGCAGCTAATAAATTATGCTTTTGTGCCTTAGCTTAATTGCGGGAAAGAACGATTCCATTCGCCATGTTTTTGCTCTCTTGCCGCCATTATTTCACCCGCATAAGTTTAATTGAAACTTCGCTCTCTTTTGTTAATGGAGCTTTTGAAGACAACTGGGTACAAGCTTTAATTCGTGTTAAAGACCCTTTGTAATTTTCCCCAGCCATTTATCAGGCATGGATTAAGTGTATCTTTTTAGCAACGCCATCTATGATGCATTCTGTGAAGTATTCCTGCATATGGCATAGTATTCCTTTGTTCCCTGATCAGTCCAAAACATAGCCTTCCAAGTTGATATTACCAAATTCCTAAAATCTGTTATCTTGATAAATTTAGAAATAATCAAGACATCTTTTCATGGTTCAATGTTTGATTTTTATGGATAATTGGGATCATAACTTCATCAGTAAATTTTCAATGAGCAATACTTCTAACCCCTCGCCATAGTACTTTTATCTTGCTTATGATGAAGCAAATGAAAGGGGAAAATCAAGATATAGTGAAATATTCTAAGGAACATGATTTGTACAGCCATCTATGGGCATCCAGAAAATGTTCAGAATACAAAAGTCAAAGAACACATTGATGTCAATGGCCAATGCTCTTTGGAAAAATCAATGTTAATCCACATCAATCAGCATACAGATATACTGAGCAATACATGATTATTCTTGCCCTATACATGAAGAAATATTTTTGGGCAGCTCTGCAAATGGAATTATGGATTATTTGCAGATAATGCCATTCCGAAAATGTTAGAACCTTTCCCCTCCTTGGATCTGCCACTGTGCTCTCTGACAGCAGTGAAATTTTGGGCCATCAACAGGCTCCCTATTTTTCACGAACAATGTTGCCAGATTAGAGTGCATCTGATAAGCGCGGTCAAAACTAGACAACCGGTCCTCCAGACCCTGGAAGAATTCAGAACCGACAGGAATACAAAATGGAAATGGGAATCTTATCGCAGTTTTCATATTTTCATCATTTCGAGAAAACCGTTCTCGTATAAATGGCATAAAAGCCGATGACAGCTTACGTCTTCGCCCCTCTTGGTCAGTCACCTTCATCGTCGGCGGCCATCGATAAGCCAGGGTGATTGTGCAAAGACTAATCCACGTTCGCCCAAAAGTCAACAGAGCGCTGATGGGGCAGTTGTTATGTCAGATGACGTTGCAATTTGAGAAATGAAATAAGCTTGAATTTTTGTAATGTGGCTGCGGATTTGAGCATTTGCTGAGCACTTCAATCGACACTTGAGCACGTTTGACAGGCGCCTGCCGTTGGTGTTAAGCGTACAAAAACCCACCCCTCCTATGGACTAGAATAGCATCCCTGGATGACATTTTAGGGTTAATTCCGAGATTACAACGGATTAATCAGCGGAATCTACTTCAATAAAGCAGCGCCAAAGGCGCCAGCACAATGTATTCCATGACCACGTCCACGTGTAGCTCATACTCAACAAAGCTGCTGGATTTCGTATTTCTAAACGAAATTATGCAGCGTTACGTCACATTCTTTTAATTACAATTATACTTGTTCATCGCCCCCTGGTAGCTTATGATCCTATACATGTGCTGTCATGTTTTTGGTATTAGGCCTTCAAAATTATCTGTGCATATGTATTAAACAAATATCAACTATAGATAAATACTTTTTCTCAACACAAAAGAAATGGAGAGATAGTTGTTATAGACTTATTTTTAGGAGACAAAAATTTTGTAAAACAACGCTTGTTTCCATGGAAACAAACAATTTTACCTAAATAACATATATTAATAGTTGCCAAGTACACTATTGTATTGTTTTTATGAAAAAGGTTCATGAGGCCAAGTCAGATTAACAGTTACAACTACCAAACATTTACTATTGTACATTATGTCCATCTCATTATGTCAAAGTTTCTTTGGTGTATAATTTTTTACGAGTTACAAGTCTACAGCTGTCACAACGTGATTAGCAGCGTGGAATAAACTTGACCAGGTTAAATTCTGTGTGTACGAGTCATTTCAAGATATTATTGATCATGAAGTTATGTATCATAAAACATAATTACAAGAAAATGGAATACGCCTTCATATTTTTTTTTTTTTTTTTTTTTGCTGGACGGGGGTCAATCGTTAACAATTCCAGCATCAGATATGTTTTTACACTGCAACGATTAAGGTCAAACTTTTTTTTGCCAGCGTATTGATTTTCTTGCAATTTTTATTTGTGTGGATAAGTGCAATGTGCCGAATATACACCACACATACAATTGTACACTCGACCATATTAAAACGTTATGTTGATATGGATTTACGAGCAATGCCCAATTAAAAACAACAATTAAGGCCTCACCGCCTATGTCTATCCGTTCAACGATCAATAAACGTTGCGGGGAACACAATCAATGGTATTTATCGATTTAGGACCATGAGAATATTGAAAACCAGAAACCAATGAAGCCTATGATTCCTGTTCAAGATTTTGCATTTCAAAAAGCAAAGTTATGCTAAGCTGCCACCAGTAAAATGCCTTCTGTAGATGGACATTAATTTTTATAAACTTCAGCTGCAAGATAACATTCAATGAAGTTTTATTAAGAGCTACAATGTGACTGTTGCACATTTAAGTGATTTTTTTTTAACTTACTTGAAGCCAAGATACTCACAGCTGCTACTTTACTTAGAATTTAGTAAAGTGTAGATATGTAATGATAATCTTTAATAACGCGGGCAAATAGCATAATGGTTTCCTTGTTAAATATACAGTAACTTCCTATCTGTTAGAAGTTTCAGTCGTTTGCAAATGCATTACTAACATTCAACTTGTAGTTCATATTTTTGACAAGGGAGATTTAAGGGGAAGAAATAAACGGAAATTGTGGGGTTGGCTCCCTCACAGAGGCGTAGCTAGGGGGGGGCAGGGGGGGCAAGCTGACCCGGGCGCCGTCATGGGGGGGCGCCAGTGCCCTAATTAAAAAATTGTTTATTTGTATACGATGAAAAAATAAAACATCTACTATTTTAAAATGAATTTTTCGATTATATTGACTACTGTACTGTGCTGTGTGCTCTTATGTTTCAATGGTACGGAGGGGGGGGCGCCAAATTTATACCTTGTACCCGGGCGCCAAATACCCTCGCTACGCCTCTGCTCCCTCAAAACAATATATAGAAGTTATTAGAAAACTGCAAATGTCGTAGATTTAAACATGATAGCAATTTGCAATCGCTCTTGGCATTTAGAAAGTCGTTCATACTATGGGTTTTTTTGGGGTTTTTTCCCCCAATTGGGATACGTTTCCAATCTATTTTGGATACAAGACATAAGTACTCGTAAAACAATAAGATATAATCGCCTTTCTGAATTTCCAGAAGAATGATTTTTGTACTAAAATTGGAAGATGAACATCGAAAATGTATATCTTTTTTTTTCGAAATTACCTGATAGAAACTGGCAGATCACTAAGGCATGAAATAGGTCGATTATGAACGCCTCGTTCGTTTTGACGTCATCTGAAAAAAAATAGCAATAATTATAATAAGCCTTAATACTATAGACTTAAAATGGTAGCTGAACAAATAGAAACATAACTTAAGTTATCTAGGCTATATACATCATTGTCGACTATATAGATATATATTTAACAACATATTTACAGACTCCTGTCGTTTGAATTCTACAAAATATGTCTTACAGCATGCAGTTTTTGCAATTAGGTATTTAGTAGTGCATGCATATTTCATATAATATATTAAAGGATTAATTTCCCATAACATATTCATGTGACTTCATTAACATTTTAAACGTATACATTTTTGAAGAAATTTGAATTTGATTCCACTGATTCCATAATTTCATTTTGAATAAAGCAAGTGAAAACAGGAGTGAATTGGAAATTAGTGAATATAGAACATCTCATAGGACAAAGGTGACTAATAAATCGTGGTCATGATATCCATGACAATTCGCTGCATATGGTAGTTTTGTGGCTTTCTGTTGGCTTCTGTGGTTGACCAGCTGTCGTATTCGTGTCTAAATACAATTCGCCATTGCATTCCTCGAAGGACATTATGATAAAATTACTGGCTAATGATTTCATTATCCACTTTGGGGCAGTTAGTCTTACGTGTTTCCCATTACCAAATATAGTGTGCTGAACAAATTGTTAGTCTCTAGATAATATCATATCCAAAAACGATAGAAATAATTTAGATTAAAAAATCGCCACAAAATATAGCATTGATTTCCACAATAACTTTATGGTTTTAAAACAGTTGCAAACTTTAAAATTGGGTAAAGTCGAGTAAAACTTTGTTTATTGTATGTTAAATCCTGTTAGACATATTAATATTTCTTCTGCCTTATTTGGTTTCGGCCATAATAATGGTGGAGTTTATATTACTTTGTGCTAGAGATTTGTCATGGGGCCTTCTGTTCTCCTGTCAGTCAGCCAGGTTGCATATTTGTTTAAAATATATTGAGCGTGCATTAATATATTCGTAATATATATTGCTTTGCATAATAAAAAGCCCATCACCCTATGTTCAGATACAAAGTGCTCCCTTTCATTTTAGAGTAAGGTTATAGTAGAAGTTTGAGGCTGGAGATAATGGCTTTTTAATGATCTAACAAACTCTGACAAATGCGTTTAGGAACGAATGATTTTCTGATAATAAGAAAATAACACAACCGGATTGGACAGTACCTGTCATGATAACCATTGCAGGAAAGGCTATGCTCACAATAGAAAATACAAAAAAACCAAGAATAATAAAACGACTTTACTGATAAATATTGCTGATGAGGTCAAGCTTAGATTTTTAACTATGAAGTATCATTTTGACATTATTGCCTTGCTTCCCACTAGAAACTTGTCCTAATAATGTTTTAATTGCAGATATTGGGTACAATCTGGAGAAGTCTTGCAAGTTGCTCAACAAATTAGAGAAGATACTGACTTTTTCCACTCATGCGGACGTTATTCAGATCGAAAATGATGACGATGGCAATGATGTCCACGATGTCATGGATGGCATGGATGGCAATGATATCGCCAGTTGCCTCACTACTGTGATCACTACTGACTCCAAGCCTTGTTCACCCATCATGGTGGAGGAGCTTGGCATACCGGGTGTACATCCACATTTAAAATATGGATGGAGTGATGTAAGTTGTCACATTGTTTGAAGTACTTTTGAATTTTTGATCTGATTCTGGAATTACTTAGTTGAAGCTAATTATATTATATTGTATTTTAAAATGTTCCACTATCATGTTGCTTTGTCAGGAAACCACAGAGGTTTATGCAGGTTCTGGAATCTACTTGCCAAAGGACACGCTACAGCTAGTGCAACTTCGTTCAAAGACACCTACGTCTTTGGCAAGAGGTCTCATGACTCACGTGTTCACCATGAGCTCCCTTCTTACTTGCTCCTTAATGGGTGGCAAGGCCAAAGGTCTGCTGGGCAAGCCAGAGGAACAACGCCAACCTCTTTATGCCCCAGGAGTGAAGGCTATAGTTGGTAAGTAATGCAAAATCATTGACTAAACAAAAATTCGAGCATGAAGCTTAATCTTTAATTTCTAACAGCCTCATCCTTGCAAGTGGGTTTTGAAACATTTTATACGTAATTATTCCAACTGGACTTTTTCAGTTTCCAAAAATGTAAAATTTCTTTCCCCACAGCTAAACCACACATTCTGGAATGTTTTTTTATTCTCAATATTACACGATATCTGTATGATTAAAATGGAGATAATTTAAATATTATTTTTCAGATGCAGTGATAGACCATGGATTGGTAACAGGCTGGAATACATCGGCCGTGGAGTTGCACAAAGCAATGGGCACAAGACTATGCGAACTCCGAGCAGCTAACAAATATGCAATTAGGCTTGGTTATCAGCCTCCTTATCAGAATCCTTTGGATTTATAAAGGGCTGCTGGCATAATCTGCCTTCCTTGCAGAGTGATTCAATAAATCTCACCAAATTCACCTCAAGGAACGCTAAATCACTGCAATCACTTGTTTACATTACTTGTTTCGTCAGTGGAAAATTTTAGAGGTTTCGATGACCAATACTCCTGTGACCAACTACAATTTTTGAACATGTAATCAAAAATTAATCGAATTTGTCTATGAATTCCATATCACAATACATTTTCTATACAGTAGTGTTCGGCACAACTGGAGCCGATTTTCTGAACCACACTGCATCTTCTCCACTGCCTTTCAGTGCCAAGGCTGACATTCTACCAGAGTTGGTTTAGGTAAGCTACTTTATTGAACATAAGCACAAACGGGGAAACTGTTTTCAAAAGGGACACAGAATTTTTCCATATCCACATTCAGCTTTAAGTGAAAGTATTTGGCAATCCTTAAGCCTGTACTTCAATGTCCAGGAGTTGTGTTCAACAGCCAGGGATCATGATTCTCTGGATATTGGTCTGTCACTTATACACCAGTGTCTCGTTTTGTATGGTGCAGGGGTGTCCAGCCTTTTTTTCTAGACACGGGCCACATATACCTGAACTTGAACAGCGGGGCCACCCATCTGGGGCATCATCATTAAATTATTACTAGATTCTTACACCATTAGTCCATTACCCAATTCTAAAATAAATTAATGGGAATTTCATCTGTAATCTGACTCATAATTAGGCTCTGATTTTTCTGTAATAATTACCATGTGTACCTATTTGTCTCTATATAGGGTTGGACACCTCTCCCTATTCTAGGGAATAGTACATTGCAATGTACTGCATACTGATTAAAATGCAAATAAACATTGCATAACGAAGTCAAACATTAAATAATCACAGTGACATGTTTCACCAAGCTTTACTTTTAAAAAATTTCAGATCAGTGATCAGAGAATTTCACTTTTAAAAATGTTGGCATAGTAAGCATTAAAGCGTCGGTACTTAAAGTATTAGTGACACATTTGGTCCCTAAATCTTTTTCAAAAATGGATTGAAACACATGTGCTACAAACTGGCGTACAAAAATTTCAATTTCCACATATTGCATATTTTTAAACACTATTTATCCGATATTATTCTACCTCGACTGGAGAATTATTTCTCTTCAACAAAGTGAGAAATAACTCGAACAATGTAAACAGTGATATTACCAGAAATGTCATCGATGCAGCTAAGTTTTATGCCTGACATGTGCTAGTCACAAGTAATGATAAGATATCAAATAATATTCTCCAATTGTGAATGTACTTTTAAAAACTATGTAACATTGGCCAACATAAACACGACATTCCCTTCAATGACACATGTCTGCCATTTGAAATGATACAAATAGAAACATTGCCAACTTATCCATTTGAAAGTACTAATTTCAAATAATCATGAGTATAAGGCACTTGCTTAGGCAGTATACACGAGTACACGAAATGGAAGCAGTGTCATGGAGGTCTAACAGCCATTTTTGTATAAACCAAGCATTGTTCCTTGGCTATTACTTTAGCCATTTACTATGGATATGAATATACCCTCATACTTTCTGGACTATACACGTTTGTCCATATTTATGGAACATATCCAAAACTAAAAGTTGTTGTCATTGTCCAGAACAATGATTAAAGAAATCGTGCATATTATGAGTATCTGGATATGTGTTCATTTATTAAAATTGTGACAAAAATTACGAACTTCGTAAAACTAGAGAATCTCTTTTTTTATTCTTTACAACAAACGTACCTTAATCAAATTGTTATCTTCAATCCAATGCCTACTTTGTTGCAAGTTTACTTCAATTAAGTTTTAATTTAAGTTATTATAAAAGTAAAATTACCTAGAAAATGCTACTGGATATTATGATAATGTATAATTGTAAAGTCAACAATTATATAAGTTGTAATTGCTTGTTTTTACATAATTATGTTAAAAGCGCGTTCTGTTAGTACTGTGAATGCCCTTCGTGGCATTATATGAATATATAAATCTAGTTTGCATTTTTTTTGCAACCATATACTCGTTGGAATTTGCGATTACTACGTGCAATTCTATTTGTTTCTCGTTTCAAATGTTTGAATTTAATTATTATTTCATCACTTGACCAGTTTTCACCTGATTTTGAATATAAATCATTTTCCAATGCAGTCAAATAAACTCAATTTATTTATTTATTTTCAATTTATATAATTAAAAAAGGGTAAATTATATTGAAATGTTCTAATGATATTTAGTGAATTTTGTATTAATTTGGTTACAATATTTATTTAATAAAGTTACACATGTATCTATAAGAATGAATGCATTGGCATTTCTGCACATTATAGGGTTGCAATTTGTATATGATCTAATGTCATTAGTTATAATGAAATGACTTGCCAAATATATACATAACATATTGTTTGAATTGCGCATATTTATATACAAGGCGTCCCAAAACTCGATATCCACTGCATTTTCAATTGATACAAACATAATACTATTGATAAAACTATTTCCTAAAAAAAGGAAATGAAAACGTGAAATTGCCCACTTCCAATGTGTCTTTTATTAATAGAAACTTAATAATTGACACTAGGCATGTTTTCCATAATTAGTAAACATAGCAACATCATTTTTATTTATACAAACACGAGATAATGAATTCTGGGATTCCATGTAGTTTCATATTGAGACACAGCATGCATGCTTGGACATTTTTTAAATGGCCATATTTATTCGATTTCTGTAACGACCACACGAGCATATTTTATATAATCCACAATGTACTCTTTAAACGGGCCATAGTGTTTATATGTAATTTTACCACTCGAAATGGGATATTTGCCGGCTGATGTTAACTTCAATCCATATATAATGGAATGTGTGTGTTCATTAAAAATTCACTTTCATTATATTGTATTGCTTCATTTTTTGTTCATGTCCTCTATTTGAATTAGATGCCTTTCGGCCATTAAGCTATGTTCAACAACAGCAAAAGAAACTACTAGATTATAAGCAAGACATTCTTCACAGTTTATATGGATCAAGATTCCATATGGACAGACACTCACCAAGGTAAGTGCATTTTTCAATGATTATTCAAAGTTTGTAAGATGTGGCTATCTTTACCAAACTTATTCTAATGAATTTGGCGGAGCTCTTGCCCTTATTGATTAAAATGTAACACTTGCAGAAACGGATATTGAACAGCAACACGACATTTTTGCAGTTCTGAACAATTCGGTACACTTTGTAGGGTAACCATTCATGCATGTTTGCTTGATATAATGACAAGAGTAAGATTTTCTGCTCAACAGCATTCTCAAACATATGTAAAATGTTCACTCAAAAATCAATAAATTACAAATACGAAGAACTAATTAATTGAATTATTTCGTGGTGTAGTCGCTTTATCCGCATGCATGTCTTTGAACCCGCTGTAAACAAGCCGATAATCGATTCCACAAGGTGGAAGCACGTAACAATTTTCCAGGAAAAGTGCCGAAGAAAAAAAAAATTGGTGGATTTCTAGCAAAACAAGACCATTGATTTATAGAAACGAAATTACAATTACAAGAGAAAGAAGTCATCTGTACAATACGTTGCGAATGTTTGGCGGTCCTTTATAAGAGTAAAAGAAAAATAACGAAGAGGGGGAGACCCCTGTGCCATTCACATATGATGTATGGTTAAGTTAAACAGTTTGCCAAAGTCCCCCTTGTCAGGCTAGGGCCATAATTCTCATGCCTAATTTAAATTTGGTTAGCAACACACGCCCCTTAACAATCCTCCTACACCACATGTTCACTGACGTAGAAAACGTCACGGAATCGGTTCTGGAATCCAGGAAGCTCAGCTTTTCATTCGGATATTGCAAAGTTCTGATGGAAGGGTTGTGAAAATTATCGATTAGGAAAACGTTCTAATTGATTCAACCACACCATGCTTGGCGCAATCGAGCGAATCCTGAATAAATCCCAAATTAAGGGACTGAACAGAAAGCATTTCCTCTATTTTATGGGTGTGTGCATGGGTTTTTTTTCAAAAACTTGGTAACAATTAGGGTCTGGGCACTTTTTATGGCGAACCGGATGGCAGAGGAAAAGGGTAGAAATTTAAATATCGAAGGTCTGTGCGGAGATGAAAGGGGTGGAGATTGGACAATGGGCAATCTCCATAAATCCTCGCGCATCCAGCATATATGTAATTACGATAAAAAAAAGAACGTATACATGCATGTGCATAGAATAGGATGTAAACACAGGAATTTTTTTTCCTTCTATAATAACTTAATTCTAAAGAAGCCTCGGGAATCATCCAATCTCCTTGTATATTATATCCTTTACTACAACAATTTATGACTTTTGTAAAATGCTGTTGTTAATATGTGGTATACTAACAACAGCATTTTACAAAATTCATAATGGTGGTTGAAGTTGTTTACTGGGGGCTGCTTTCAATATGTAAAGGACATACTGTATCTTTTTTATGTGAAAATGTATCATTTTGTCATAAAATGTAAAGTATAAATAGTTATACGTAGTTTATGTATTTTTTTTCTGATTTTTTCTGAGTAACTAGTATTTGATGTGATAAAAATTCCAGCATATACATATGATATAAAATATATACATCCAAAATTATTTGTTATTAAATCATCCATTCTTATATCTGACAAAAAAATGAACATATTAAAATTATATTGAATTTTTATCCAATTTATACTTTTGTTCACATGGCCTGGTGAAAACAACTCTGATATATACAGTGTATTATGCTTCGACCCAACCGAGTGTCCCTTTAACAACTCTTGAGATTTCAGGGATTGTTTTGACTCAACCGAAGTTATTTTAGATGGCGATATTTCACAATTTACGAGGCTATTGCGAGTCTTTTTTGACACTTCTGAGAATTTCAAATCTCCTTAGGATTACTTTTTTCCCCCATTTCCATGTTCGCAGGGAAAAAATGATGCATTATGCCTAATAATTTATGGGTTGCATATTTTATTTGTTGCCTTGCTAGACGTTGAATTCTCCTTATTAAATTTATAGCTCGATCAAACACGCCTCTTGAAAGACGTAGATAAAAGAGCTACTATGCTCTGAATTACAATTGCTGATTCTGATACATAATTTTGTTAAAAATCTAATTATCGGCCTCTTAATTTTAATACTGCTCGAAGCAATTCAGGAGCATCACATGTGCACCAGACACAATCTTGGATAAGCATCGATCAAGAATATTGCAATCCTAAAATCGTATACCATAGGAAACACAATTCCGTATAATTTAGCTTGAACAGTTGACACTTGTTTTGGATATAAAAATGGCTCTTTAGATATTAAGAACAGGATTAATTATAACATCTTAATATTGAGATGGATTTCAAACACGATTATATTTATTCATCAACTTCTATTCTTCTGATGGTCTCTTCTTTTCTCTTGAAGGATTGACACTTAAGATTGATTTTGATCTCAACTTTTCAAGCTATAGATATATATTGCTATAGTTCCTCTCTAGCTAGACTTGAGATATTAATAATAACCAAACTTTTTGGTATTAAGAAAAGGACGAAACTTCAATGAGCCCTTGGACAATAGTGATGTTTTAATTACTCATTACTGTCTCGCATGACCAAAGTTTCTGTGGACTGTTCATCAAACATACAAATCCAAGTAAACAAAAATGCGCTCTTAGAACCTTGTAGTCTATGGACCTAAATTTTACGAATCCTAATAAAAAATGAGCATAAAAACAATGGCTCCAGAATAAGAAAGGCAATTCATCTGGACAAGAATAGAGAAAATTTCGAAAATTGCACAAATATAATTAAGTCCAAAGTTTTATGGATGGTTTCATTATAATTTGTGCTGCAGAGATGGATATCATATTTTCCTTATTAAAGCAGTAATTTTCCTTTGCTCAATTTCCCGCATAGGTTTATATCGGATTGTTATCTGGTCTTAGATGGCTGGCGTTAATAGCCCATGCCCAGCTTGAATTGCCTTTGTTGGCATTATGCAATAACGCAGGCTGGCATTTAGTTATAAATTATCTAGAAAACATGATTGCAAAACCTCCCAAATATAAAAATAATGCTTGCCCCCGCCGGGGCGAATGGATGTTTTGGACATTCAGCAGCTAATTATCCGCCATAACTTACGGGACATCCACGTTCACAAAGGGATGTCTCTTTGGACGGGGATTTAACATGGATACACAATTTCAAACGATGGAAATGTCCGCAGCATTCTCGTAATTTATGAATGAATTGATTATTTTCGTTCATATTTAGCGATGAAGGAGTGAAACGAGAGCTGGGTCTTCCATGTATGTACCAAAATTTTCCAGATGTGGCAGATGGATGTTATCCATTGAGGTTGTGTGGTTCAATGGAACCAACCAACATTTTTTTTTGTGACAGCCTCTTGTTCCACACTGTTTATGTCCCCAAAGCTAAACACTGTTATTATGGTAATACCGAACACGCAATCAAGTCGTGTTTTACATAAGTTGCTTAAACAAAGCCTTCATTCATGTTTTTTGCACTCGTTATTTTTTTGTTACCATTAAATTCGGCTGATAATGGCTGAGGTTCATTATGAATTAATCCTGAATGCACTCGCCGCCTGTCTTTTAAGCTTTACAATAGGTTGCACATTTTTTTTTAATATTCTGTATAACCAGTATAACGTAGTTCAATGAGGACGTGCTTCGGGGGTCCTTTATTCCGCAACTATCATGGGCTTTTGTTGATCAAAAGTTATGATCATCGTCTACATACAGGGCACTTAATAGTGTATTTGGAAGCCATGACAAGACAAGGCAGAAGTTGCTTTACATTTGCATTCAACGCATTCCCCAGAGCACTTGTTATGGTGGTCCTTCATGGACTGCTCTTTTGTTCGCTATGTTAATCAACGTCGTTTGGCATTCTCGCTGTTTTTTTCTTCTTCCTCCTAATGCAATATTAGCATACATAAAATAAAGAGCCACAAATTAACATCAGAATAGACAAGTTTATGTGCACGCATGCGCACCACTTTGTCCGAATGTGTGGTCTCTTGCTTAACAGCTTGTCAATGTTTATCATGAAATCGTAATATCTTGCTGCTCATTATTTTAAGTGAATACTTGCAGACATCTATTTCCCAAGATATAGGATGAGTTCCGCCCTTTATAGGTCGAAAATCATACGATGTCAAAGTTGTAGTTATGAGTTGACAGTTATAATCACATAGTATAGTGATATGTATCACTGAATGAAATAAATGAATACTATTCAAAAGATGTTTTTTTTGGCGTTCCAGATACTATAGAACTGAAGCTGGAGGTAGATTATAAATAATTTAGTTTCAATCGGTGATACAAATATCATTTTTGAAGTGTTTATATACTAGCAGCTGTTATAATCACCTGTATTTCTCGTCAACTGAATATTTTTCATACATTTTTCCAAATACTAGTATTATACCTGAAATGATGCAACTGGAAGTTTGTTCTTCATGTATACATTGTTTACAGTTGGGGTGTTCCCATATTGTTGTTGTAAGAAAATTGAAAAGATAAACTGTAAAACATATTCTAAGAAATTTATTTTTTCTTAGAATCAAAGCTTTTTTTATGTTGGTGGTACTGAAATTAATGTGCGGCTTAATTAATTTTAATACATGTGTACTAATGTATTGCATTAAAGTATTGTTTTGAAATTTCTTATGAAATACCTTACAGCATAGACACAGTTATACAACATAAGTTACAAAATGCAACATGCATTTAGACAGGTTCAATTATACATGGGTTACCAATTTGGGACCGGCATATATGTTATGCATTTAGAACGGTTATTCGTTTACACATGATCCGTTTAGACAGGTTCTATACTGTACCAATGAAAATGTGCTTCCTATCCTATTCAGTCACTGCCTACTCTATGTTGCAATACACAGTCATTAGAAAACCATTGGAGTATCATATAAAGAACAATAGATGTCTTGCAAAAAACTTGATTTATCTACAAAGTTCCATATGTAATGAGTATACATTTTGAATGTTTATTTTTCGGTATTCTAAGGTAGTACACAGACCCATTACTATTTATTTCAATTTGCATAACTAAAAACTAACATTATCTCAGTTGGAAATTGACACGAGGAGGCATCTAATACTTACAGTATAATGTGCTGTATTATATAGGAACAATTTAGAAAGGTGAAGGTACGCAACTATGGTTATAAAAGGATTAATATCCTCGTCCACACTGTATTTTGATATTGCAAACGTGGGATACCTGTCAAAACTTTTCCCATTTGATTACATTTCTGTACCTCTGCCAACAATAAGGTACGCCTTCCAGGAGGTATCTTTTGTCAGAATATTCACGTGTAGGCGCATGTATCCAATTTAAAGTTTAACATCATGCAATTCTCTGAATTAAACTTATCATCGTGGAAGGAGGAAGAAAATTGGCTGGAAAAGTTTATCTGGCACGTGTTTTTTATTCATGGTGATAAACTTCCTAGTTTGATATCAGTAAACAAGGATATATATGGAAAACTTTATCAGAAACAATTTAACCAAGACAATTTAAAGCCAACACTTAGTTACATCTCAGTTGAAATAATTTTAAGAGACGATTGACAATGTACAGGGTGTCCTAACAACACTATTCTCCTTACGGGGAGCAAAACATTAGGGAAAAAAAAAAAAAAAAAAAAAAAAAAACACTATTCTAGGCGATCATACACTGCCCAGGCCATATACATGTCATCACATTTTAGGGGGGGGGATAGGGTCCAGAATCTAGGGGTGGACTATTTTGTACAGATATTTATTATTGGCCCAGGTGAAATAATAAATTGCAGTTTTACCTAAGAAAAATTGCGTTTTTAGTCAGTTTAATCAGTTTCTAGAGCTGAAAAATAATACTTTAAATGCAAAAGTGAAATTCTCTTTTTATATTTTGCTGATTCTGCTTGAAATTTGTAAAATTTCTTGGATTTATGGGGAAGGGGGGGGAGGAAGGGAGATTCATCTTCAAGATCCCCTTCCATATACAGACCTTGCATGTACACAGCAATTTTGAAGGTTGTAAGCAAAAAGTTTATATAAACAAGTGTCCTATATAGCAAACAGTGATAAGACACCGAAATCATCAATAACCAGAAATGCATTTGTTATGACAACATTTTCTTTTTGATATCACATGGGTAAACTATCCAAATAATGAAGAACGATGTTTGGTGAATTATCAGTACAAAAAATACCGATGTTTATATTTAAGTGCATCTATTTAAGTTGTTCATATCGCGGCAACACACCGAATCGATTTGATGTGAAGCACGGAAAATGAAGATTTCTTCTTTTTATCTTGTAAATGCGGTTGATAAGCAAGATCTATAACAAGCTTGAAGTTGACAAAAAAAATTCAAAGCAAACATCCTTCACATGTGGTGAGGAATTAATATTTTGCTTGCTGGGGAAAAGAATGACTATCAGGACATATATATACGTACATATATATGAATTGGACAAAATATAGACGGTCTATTAGACACTATTCCCCTCATGCCACCTCTATGTTTTGTTTCCATTTTTTTACGAGCTTCATAAAACTGTACCAGTGTCAGGCGGTATTACAAACATTAATGTTTAATAAGGTTTGCATTATTAATGCTGATGAAAATATGAAATGATAAACACTCTGATTTGACATTTCCATTCGGAAAAAAATCCATAAGGGGATTGTGCTTCTACCCAGCTTTCCCACAGGGTGTCCTACAGGCAATCCCTGTGAAAAACAGCACGTTTAGGCGATTTTTTTGCCACCCCATCAGAAACACTTGCTTCAAATATGTCACGTTCTCTCGCCCGAAGAGCAAATATAAATTTCAAAATTGTGTAGAGCAGCTCCCACAGAGCGCAAAGTATTCCTAAGCCAATTATAGTCCATTTTCTAAATGGGTCTGCATGTCAAAATCAATAAAATTTATACTTTTAACGCTGAAATGTACCATGAAACATTTCACTTCCAACGCCTGCAGGAATCCATACATAACACAGTAACCATTGTCTTATTAAAAATTCTATAATATTAATGAGTAATGAGGAAAGGAGGCAAAAGCAATTTTGCCCCCTTTAAAACTGAAATCATTGCACTGTGATATTTCATAATGGTTGACCGATTAGTAAGTCAATATGTAGTGACACAAAGCGTAAATTCGTCAAAATCATTTTGGCATAATTGCTAAATGTTTGACAAACGCATCAGTTGTTAACTCTTTCAGATTAAGCATCCATTTCTAGAACAAGGTTTTTCCTTGAACATGTTCGTCATCTGATGTTTCAGACCGTGATTGACTCATTTTATATGGAAATTGTTCTTTCGCATACAGTTGTAGATTTTTCTGATATGGGGAGGAGCACCTTATTAACCCTAGACAGCTAATTTTTTAAAGTGGAAGAGCAGGTCATAAATCAGATTCCCAAAGCTAGGTCAGTTAACACGGAACTGCGGTGCTGTCCAGATTTTGGTAATTGATACCGGTATATGAGTGACTCGGGGATGCTTTGATTAATAGCATAGTCATGTATTCCCTCTACTGCCATCACTAGACATAATGCTGTCCTTTGTAATAAATTGTGGACACTGTGGCATTTTTTCAAAATGCGAGCCATTTGATAAATGATTAAAGAGTGAATTGAGAGCACCAAGGACACATGCTGGTTCATACAGTCTAGCACTTTAGCGCATACACCGCGTTTAATAATTGGCAAACATTAGATGTATTACTTGTAAATAGTGTGCAACTATTAATTAGTCTGCATTTAGTTATAATAAAAAAGCGTTTCATATATTAAACCTTGTACGCCCATATGCATTCAGAAGTGTAGGCACTGGAGGGTTAGAGTAAAATCACATTATATGAATGACGGTATATAATTTGGGCATA
>JAQGAE010001445.1:0-22955 GCA_034696685.1 Julus scandinavius
AAACATGCTTTTTCAACATGTTTTCAAAAACTCTGCTTTTGCTTTTTGCTTTTGGTTCGGTGTAGTCGTACCTTAAGAATCTTGTTAAATTTCGCTGTTTTTATGCTATTTTTTATACCGTATTTTGTTAAGATCTACGTTATCATTGCATTAACCCCTAAAAAGGATGCCCCGCAGAATGCCTCCTCGTGCACGCGCGCACGTTCCAAATTTGTCAAATATTCAAAAAGTATTTTTCGTTCTTTTTGCATTGTTTTCAAGTTTATTTGCTCGTTTTTTTGTTAATTAAACTATTAACGTCGCCATTTTTCAAGTTTAACAGTTACGAGACAATCCAAACATTGCATTTCGATCTTGATACGCTCGATGTAGCACGTATTTCGGATGTTATTTACGAAATTCGTCTTTTGTGGGTTGTTAGGAATTTCTCGCACCCATCATCCCATCCGGTTCGCTTCTGATGACTAAGTCAATTTCCGCGAAATCTTTCCTTATGTTTCAACCGTTTTTCCCAGGAAATTTATTCGACAACTCGCTTCTATATATATTTGCCGAAAACAAACAACACGCGCGCATGCCTTTCAATGACATCTAAAAAATAGTGTACGAATTTCCAGACAAAATACTAAGAATTAATACACCTACTCTTGACTTCCATCTTGGAAGACTTTCATTTAGGGGAAATATATTTTGCATATATGTATAGGCACAGTGTCTTCTATAACGCGATTTCTGCTGTGTATGTTATAGAAGACATGATGCCTATGGAAAAGTAGGGGATGCGTTTATATATCCTGAAACCTCCTTCCACCCGGTTGATAAAAAGTAGTCCAAATGTCCTATAATGTAATATTATTTGGCCGCATGTGCTCATTAGTAGACGAGTAAAGGTAGAGAGAAAGAGTTTGTGGGTGGGCGGCAGTGGGGCACATCCAGTTTGGGTTAACCCAAATTGGGTCAATCGAAGCCATTTCAGCTTTCCCCTCCGATTCAATTGAATCATCTGCCGGAATTAGGTTTAGAAAACGGGCTGTTCCGGATGTAGGACGCTGGTTTGCCAACTCACGACACCGTGACGTAACCAAAATGCACCTTATCTCACTCACCCTACAAACACGCCAATAAGCCTTCTTTTAATCCCATTTCGACTAATTTAAACCGCGAACACCACGATTTTACACTCAACTTTTGAAGCAATTTTCCCTTTGGCCAATCACAGCCCTCGTTTCCATCAATCGCCAATCGGCGCTGCGTTCCATTTTGCCAAAATGGAACACGCGCCTCGGTTACCATGGCAACCGTAGAACACGTATTTTTAAAATATACGATATTTCTAAGTAAAATATACTCAGGAATTTCGTATATCCCCTAAATTTTGTCAGCATTTTATAAAAAAAATTTAAAAAAACTATCTTAAGTTTGGTTTAGTTTATTATTTGTGAATATTTTTATTGGAATATATATTTCAAACACAATTTGATCACTAAAAATAGCAGGTTATTATACGAGTGGTTATTACCAGTAATTTGTGGACTAAATTTAACCTATAATTTGTAAAAAACCTGTCTCAAAGTGTTGCTTGAACCACATTCCCCCCTCATCCATTAAATGAAATGGCGTTTAATTGTAGTATGTGATCGATTCGTCATCGTCGTCCTGCTTGAATATATTTTAACTTCGATATTAATAATAAGGCGAGCCGGATGCGAAACTCCTTTTGTTCCGACCGAAAATAAGCTTTTGTTTTCAATGTTTGTCCTTTTGATCAAAACTCGGAAGGCATCCTTATCAAATACATATAGGATATTGACGAAAACGGAAATCGAGCCTTTTTTAATGTTAAACCACGCCGGAAATTGACGATGACGTCATCGGAGGACGAACAACGATCGAAAACTACGCGATTTTAATCGAAAATGAAAATTGAGGGGCGAAAACTAGCTTTTGAATAATTGACATCGACCGTCGATCGAACGAAATTCACCAATGAGAAGACGGCACGAGACAGAACAGGCTGCACGTGCAGTTCTTTTTTTTTTTGGTTCTTATTTTTTGAAAAAAAAAATGCTTTGACGTTCCATTTTATGATAACGAGTTTTTTTAATGATTTAAAAGGAGCAAAAACCAAAAATGTGTTGAAATGGATAAAAAAGTGTTGTAGTGATGACATACACGTTGATAGGATGAAAATCTAGATACAATTTAAATATAGGTAGTCTAATTGTGTATTTTTTGTTCATTTGCAGCTCGGGATCCTCGTCAATGGAACCGAGAAGACGTTAGAAAATGGCTGACGTGGTGCCAAGATGAGTTTGATCTGCCTCCGATCGACGTCAATCAATTTCAAATGAACGGTATTTATTATTATTACAGCTCATAACCCACTTATACAATTTTCACCCGTACAAAAAACGGTAATGTAACAACAAAAATGGCCCTATAGAAGAAATATTTGGAACGATCATCTCCCTCCTCCTCAATTTATCACCTGACAATTTCATTTAAATTCCCCCGTTTTTTCAAATATTTGAAACTGAAAACTTACCTCACAACGCGGAATGAAATCTCGGTCACCACGTCGAAAATTTGCGTGCCATTTTCATATTTTGGGCAGGTTTTTCCACAAATATAGTCAAATTTATCAATTTTTTTTAAAAGATGGAACACGAAAAAAAAAAAATGAAGAAAAAAAGAATTTCGAATGTAAAATTTGTTCCACAAAAAAAATGGAACGATACGTTCGAATATTCCATTTAAAGGATGTTCCATTACATGTCCATAGGGGTATCAGTGTTTCCTCCCCCCTTTTTTTTTGATGTGCCGCGACAATTTCATGCATGTTTAGTGTGCCATGAGCTAAAATATGGTTGTGGAGCACTGGAATACGCCCCATTACCTGATATGGCCCTATTACGCCTCTCAAATATGTTAGTAATGTTCGAGTGTCCCCATTATCCGGCGTGACATTGTTCCATTGAGTAACTATGGCTGCGTGCGAGGTTCTAACATCACGCAATTCTTTAATTGTGGCCTTCGACCGGAAGTGATTAAGTCTTAATTGGTCGTTGCGGAACCGCAGATTAAACTTTAATTGGCGTTTACGAGTAGTCGTAGTTCCGTTTGCGCGACTTCCGCTTTTCGGACTTCCTTCTGGAGTTAGTTTTAGGGGGGTTTTGTTGACTTCCGGTGCGTGTTTTTCCATATTAATGTCTCATTTCTGTTTTTCAGGTAAAGCACTTTGTCTGCTCATGAAATCGGATTTTAATGAAAGAGCGCCGCATTGCGGAGATGTTTTACATAATGCGGCACATTTGTTCGTACTACAAGGTTAGTTTTTGTCAAATTTAACAAGTTTTACACACATTTTTCTAAGTTTTTTTTGTCAATTTTATGATATTTTCTGTATTTTAGACAAGTTTCCCACAGTTTTACACAAATGTTTGGAGTTTTGAAATTTTAGACAAAATTGCAATAGTTCAAAACTAAATTTCTGTAGTTAAAACCTTCTGTAGTTAAAACCTAAATTTCTGTAGTTAAAAACTAAATTTCTGTAGTTTAAACCTAAATTTCTGAAGTTTAAACTTAAATTTCTGTAGCTAAAACCTAAATTTCCGTGGTTAAAACCTAAATTTCTGTAGTTAAAACCTAAATTTCTGTAGCTAAAACCTAAATTTCTGTAGTTAAAATCTAAATTTCTGTAGTTTAGATAAACAATTTGGAGTTTCTGATGAATTTTCTTTATTTTCTGATAACTTATGTATTTTCACCCAAATTTGCAATAGTTTGATACTTTGAATTTATGGAGTTTCTGACAAAATTGTAATTCTGTATAACAACTCAAAGACTATTTACCCATAGTTTCAGACACCATTTCTGAAGTTTAATCGGAGTTTTAGACAAAGATTTATAACTTTTATTCTGATTTCCGGAGTTTCAAACAAATTTCATGAACTTTTCAGATTTTTAAAACTAATTTCTTAACTGTTTTTTTAAAAATATTTTACAGCCTCGGTTAGCGATGAATCTCACCGCCAGCGCTACGATCAACAGCTTCGAATGTACAGTTACTCGGGAGGAAGTTTGCTCTCTTCGGGTACGTTTCTGTCGATGGGTTTTCTTCGCCCCCATTTCTCGAACGGGGGATTCATAATTTAAAAATTTTTGCTAACTGCAGCTCCCAAAATCAAATTTTAACGTTCTTATGTTTTATTTTAACGATTTATCAATTCAACTTTTTCAACTTTCCAGAAGCCCCGCCAGCATCAAATTGGGCAACCGCGTGGCCATTCGTGAGTAGCGACTACCATAACGTGGGTCACGTAATCCATCAAAACCGCTTCGACCTGCAGCCGAACGGTCCCGGCGTGGAGAGCACGGTGACCCTAAGCCCGGCACCGAGCACGGATAGCGGGTCCGGCGGAAGTCCGAGACGGGCGGAAGATGTGGGCGGCAAAAGCACCAAGGCGGAGGACAGGAATTCGGACCGCTCGCACCACAGCGGTAAGGAACAAATCCCAGAATTACGTGGGTTCCAGAGTCTGGACAATCCATATACGGAACATGACCAAAAGATTACGAAGAATACGTATAGAGACCCGCTTTCCGTTTCAGATTCCGGCGGCAGCGAATGCGGAAGTCCACCGCCGGCGGCGCACCGCGCGAGTCTTGTCAAGATAAAACCGCGGCCGAGCAGCGTTAACGACAGGTTAATGAGCCTTCCGCCCATTCCGGAGCAGCCCGTTACGAGTAAGTGTTGTCTTTATCCGTAATCCGGATAAGAAGGGCCCTGACATCCTGTTCCCAATTAGTGTTGACGCTTGAGAAGGCCCTCTAAAATGTCCAATGGTCCTTTCTAGACGGTCGCCTGCTTTGGGACTTCCTGCACCAGCTTCTGAACGACCCCGCGCAGAGGTACGTGCGGTGCATCGCGTGGAAGGAACGCGATGCCGGAGTGTTCAAGATCGTGGACCCGCACGGCCTCGCTCAGTTGTGGGGCATGCAAAAGAACCACCTGAACATGAACTTCGACAAGATGTCGAGGGCCCTGAGATACTACTATCGGGTCAACATACTCAAAAAGGTCCAAGGAGAAAGACACTGCTATCAGTGAGTACTAATCTAGACGTAACATCCCATTTAGGTCCCTGCAATATATTTTCTGTTCCGACAAGAACTTTGTACTTTTTTCCAACTAGATTCCTGCGCCAGCCCATGGAACTAAAGGCCTGCAAGCAAAGGGCACTTTTGAGCAAGTACTGCGGCCTTCAGAACGACGTGAAACCGCCACCGGAGACCCCGGTCCCAATCACCATCAAGTGCGAAGGAAATCCCTAGCGTCATCCATGTCCCGGATCAAGTGCCTTCTTCTCATATGCTTTCCAGAGACTTACCGTTGGCGACGTTTTCGCTTAGGACCGTTTCAGGATCCGTCACGGATTCTAGAAGGTTGTGTTCCTCCAAGGACCCTATTCCCATTGCAAGATCCTCAACGAAGCCGGACATCCGGGTAGATGAGAAATCTGCGAACAAAAACAGGATCCGTCGTGGATTCCAGATGGCTCTGGAAACAGTTGCATTCGTCATGGTTCGATATCCGAATTAAGACGGAATCCAGAATTATGACAAGTCTAGGCATCCTGGAAAAAACCGGGATTCTTCCGTGGATTTCAAAGGATTCTGAAGGTTTCTTCAACCGGAGTTTGTTCCCGGTTTCAATGTCCTGGACAAGGACGTAAATCCGGAATGAGGTCTGAAATCTTCAGGATGACTCCATAACTCGAGATTCGAGAAGAGTTTGGAAATTTGGGATGGCGGCTATAATCCAGGATGAGGACTGAAATCCGGGATTGGGATTGAAGTCTGGTTTAAGGATCAAAATTCTGGACTGGGTTGAAAATCCTGGATGAAGCGTAGAATCTGGGATGATAATCAAAGTCCTGGATGAGAACAAATAAATTCAGGATGAAGACGGATATATCCGGGATAAAGTTGAAAATTCCTGGATGAGGACTGAAATTCGGGATTAGGACTAAAACCGGGGATCAGAACCAAAGCCTGGAAAGAAGACCAATATCCAGGATGAGGCAGATAGTCTTGGATGAGGTTGGGAATCCGGGATCAGAACCAAATTCTGGAATAAGTACAGTTATCCAGGATAAGTAGTGATATATGGGATTATGACCAAAATCCAAGATGAGAACTGAAATCTGGAATGAGAACGAATATCCGGGATATATGAGGTGAGGAATCCGGGATCAGAACCGAAGTCTTGAATATGATAAAGGATATCCGGGATGAGTTCAGGAATCAAAGATTAGGAATAAAATCCAGGATAAGGTCCAGGCGGAAAATCCAGGATAATGAATGAAGTCTGGATTCATGACAAAAGTTTTGGATTAAGACCGGAATCCGGGATAAGGATAAAAATCCGAGAATGTTTTTTCGCTGTGGATCCAGGAACTTTTCTGAAGCCCTTGGTCTTGTGCCCTAGGCGATTCCCGCTTTTTCCCCATCTTAACTGGGTCCTAAAATCCGGGATGATGGAGATCCAACAAGGTCAGAATCCGCAAGTACTGTATGAAGGTTGCTATTTATTCGTGACTCGTGTGTGGATTCCACAACATTCCTGTTCCGGAACACGTCGGCGTCCATTGTGATAAAAGTAGAAACATTCCGCGATGCCTTTACGGATGGTTGTGAAGTTTCGCAGATTTCAAAACCGCGGTTTTTAAGGTTTTTGTGGAAAAATTCGAGCGTATATTATCCAAATATTGGGTTGAAAAAGCCCAAATTTACGTAAATTTTGTGTTTTCACAAATTTTTGGTAAGGGCCTTTTGGGTTTAATGAGTACGTGTTTAGGTCCCAAACTTTCGTAGAAAATTAAGATTTTTATTTTTTTTATGTTGTAAAAACTAATTTGTGTTTTTAGGAAAATTTACGCATAATTTGAGTAAAAATCTTTTAAAATTTTTTTAAAAATTTTGATATTTTGGGACGCAAATTTTTGTAAAATTTGTTGAATTTGTAAATTATTTAAATTTACTCTAATATGAGATTTGAAGCGTGCGAACAAATTGTTTATTTATTTGTCTATCGCAATATTTAATAAGAATATTTATTGCGAAGTTTAGGGTTCTTTCAAATTTACACAAATTTTGAGAAAATCTTGTATACTGGGTATTAGGGCCCTCTAACAGCTGTTTTTTTAGAAAATGTACAAACATTTTTTGAAAAACTTCTAGAAATGTTGAGAAATTGTAAGTTTTTTTCAAAAATTCTTACCTCCTTATTAATTGTCAAAATTTTCACCACAAATTCTTATTTAAGACATTCCAGGTACGAAAATTGTGATATTTGTCCCTTAAAATGTTTGTTATTTTAAAGTTTACCGCAGTCAAGTGATTTTCCAAGGACCTTCACCGAGGAAGCGCAAAAGTGTAAAGGACCCAAGTGAGTTTTCATGGGCACTCGTATCCGTGTATCGCAATCCGTCCATTCCGTTAATCGACATTAAAATAATTATCTTTTTAATTCGGCATTTCAATGTTTGTTTTGAACCCAGAAGAAAGTTTTAGGTTCCACCGGCTACCAAAAGGTCTCTACCAAAGGGCTGAAGATTTCCAAATGGTCCTACTCGAGGAAGTTTGTATTTACGAACAAAAAATCCGTTAAGCGCGAGTTTATCATAAACGGTTGGGAAGCTTCACATTTGAGAAGGTCATAACCATTCGGTCCCTTCTTAACGAATGGTTAGGTCTAGAGGGACCTGATGGTTAGGGCCTTTTTAAACAAATTTATTAAAATGAACATGGGCATTGAAGAATCCCCAACCTACTTAAGACCCTCACGGCCCTTTGGGGATTCTTCAATGCCCATGTTCATTTTAATAAATTTGTTTAAAAAGGCCCTAACCATCAGATCCCTTGAGAGACTTCTCAACATGGTTCTGACATATTATTGAATACTAATCTCCTTTCTTAAGAGTTCCCTTCAATTGTGATAACCTTTTGTTACGTTTAGGGCCTTTTGTCTTCCCACTAAACATAAGACAAAAGTTTGGATTCTGGAATAATTCTTTTATTTCAATACAAAAAACTGTTGTAATAATAACAATAAGTCCTTAACGATGTTAGGGCCTCCATTTCGTTTGAAGTCAAGGTCCTCAAGCAAAAGTGTCCTCCTCTTCTTCTTCCATTTGGGCATGTGACAGATCGGCCTTATTGAAGAATATGACATCGTCTGAAAAAGACCGCAATTCTCAAGAGTTTGAAAAGGACCTATGGATTGAAAGGGCCTTTATTTAATCGCGGTCATACCTGCGGCAATCGTGGTTGTGGTGTGAGCGGTTCCACCGGCATCGGTCACCTGCCCATACATAATTTTGCCTTGGACTAGGCAACGTTGACTGTAAAAGAAACGAGTTATGGAATAGGACCATCTAGGAATGGACCACTGAAAGAGTCAAAGAGGCCCTTACCCTTTGCTGAGATACTTGTAGACTGAGTCACGGAGAAAGGGCTTAAACACGCTCACGCGATGCCACTCTGTCTTCTGGTGAGTTTCACCTGTTTGGAAAGAAAGGTCTCAGGGCCTATGTTAAAATCAGGGTCCATTTAATAGGACTTTGGGACCATATCTGAGACTTGCCAGTGTGATATTTGTAGTTGGTGTGCGTTGCCATTGTGAACATGGTGACAGGATGTTCTTCGTTGCCCCTCTGCACGGGCTCAGTACCCACACGACCCAGAAGCACAACCTGGTTGAGACCTAGATGACAAATTAAGACTCTATATAAAGCCCATTTCAAACCATATCGCATTTATACAAAAGGGCCCTAATTACTTTTTTCTACTCTTGTCAGATTCACGGTCACTGGATTTTCAATGCTTTTGCTCACATGACGAACCAACGATGGAGTCAACCTCAGCTGAGACAAAACTAAGTGTTAAAACATGAAAAAACATGGAAAATACGTAACCACAACATGTTTTTTACCTTTCGAACACAATTTAGGAGCATTTTGAAACGCAGTATAAAACACAAAAGATACTGTTGTTACAATGGCGCGTTTTTAGTGACATGTGCTAGAAACGTCAGAAGCCGATAGCCGACACGAACGAAGCTGAACGCCGATATTATCTGTGTGTAAGCTATTAGTGAAAACACAAAAGCCGACGCGTGAGAAGATGATAGCCGACGGACATCACGATGTAAGCTGCTAAAAATTGAATTTTAATTATTATTTGTATATTTTTATTTATTTTAGCCTCAGATGCCGATATTTGAGATTTAATGGTGTGTAAGCCTACACGTAAGAAGCTGATAGCCGACATAAGTTAAAATGTAAGCCGTAGATAAGAAGATTGAATACTCAGCCGACATTAAGGAAGCTCATAGCCGACAGAATCTACAATATAGCCGAATATTAGATGAGCTTCTCAATATCATGAGCGTAAGCCGGCCGACGACATGAGGTAAATATACTTGAATAACATCCTCTTTAAGGGCTGGTTGCACCAACAAAGGTTAAGCTAAACCTAAGGTTAACCGTGAGTTAACTAGGAAAAGCATTGCACCAAAGAAAGTTAACAGTTGACCATTGGTTAACTTGAAGAAAACCAATGAGGCTAACCCTGAGGTTCACTCGTGGTTTTATATAACCTCAGGTTAGCTAACCTTTTATTTAACCTTTGTTGGTGCAACCGGCCCTAAGTAAGCTGGGGTAAATTAAGCTGATCATCCTTAAAAACTAATCCTTTATCTGTCATCATAAAATCATCAACATGTTGTAAGCCGACAGACGTCGTTTATCCTTCATCCGAAGCGCCGTTTTTCGTCAGCCGACGGGGCCAGCACCCTACCCGCTTCAATGTGCCAGATGGCGCCGCCGTCGCATTTTTTCCTGTAAAGAACAGAATTTACAAATGGCGCCGTCTTGTAAAATCCAAAAGGCGCTTTGAGAAAACTAGTCGTTTTTTTGTTGTTTTTTCACCGATGTTTTGAAACTTTCTTCGCGTTTGTATCGCGTCTGAAGCAGCGAGAGAAGAAGCAGCTGCGATGGCGTCGCTCATCAAAAACCAGATCTTGAAACACCTTTCAAAGTGAGTATTTTTAAATGCGTCTAGTCTAAAAGAGGCCTAAATGGGTCTTAGGCCTAAATGCCCTTATTTTACCAACATTGTATTAACCTTTAATTTTCGTTTTATTTACGTTATTCGATGTGTTTATATCGTATTTAGTACTCGTATTATAACAATCTTTCGTTAGAAAACCGATGGTTTTTCTTGGCTCTGTTATGGAGTCTAGATAACAATACTAGGGCTAACAATTGAAGATTTATGTTTGCATTTTGAAATTTTATCAGACTTTGATATTAAATTTATAGATTAAAACAAGGCCTTTGTATTGTTAGATTATTTTGGGGGAAAACTTATTATGAGTCATACGTGATTCATACAGTTTTTTGTGTAATTATTTGTAGTTATCGTGAATTTAATTACAGGAAATTTAATAATTTTTCATAATTAGCTAGTAATTATTTATAATTATTAATTTTTGTGTTTAAAAAAATAAGGATTTGTAAGAATTTAATAAATTTGTATCCATAATCTTGAAAATTTAAGGTTATTTGGTATAACAAATTCGACTTTTTGACACCCTGTACAATATTTAGGTCCTTTTCGTCCCTTGATTCCCTTAGGCCCTAAACCGTACTTTTAAAACAAACCCAGATTCATAAATTACTGTAAATTGTCTGTGGTTTATGTGGTTTTTCACAATAGGTAAGGCAACACTTGTAGGTAATAAACGGCCTTAAATGCCTTTTGTCCCTTGCACCACAATCTAAAAAAAACATGTTCGGTGACTTAGTGACTCCACAATCGGAGTCCGATGTAAACAATCCTGTCCGTGGTTTTCTCGTGATTTTTCATGACCCATTTGTAAGTCCAGCCGATTTTTAGGTCCTTTACGGCCCTAGATGCCCTTTGTCCCTTACACCAAAACAAACAAGTTGGGTGATTTGGTGGCTAAGCTATCTGCAGTCTGGTGCTCATCCTGTCCCTGGTTATCGCGGTTATCCACAATACCCGTATGCAAGTCTAGACAATTTTTAGGTCCTTTAAGGCCCTAAATGTCCTTTGTCCCTCGATGCATTTAGGCTCTTATTAATAATTGCCAGCCAACTACAATAAGTAGTTTAATGTTTATGCTACTATCCTATTCGTATCGTGGTTATTGCGGTACGTGCCCATCCCCTTACTTAATGGACTAATCAACTTTTAGTTCCTTTATGGCCCTAGATGCCTGCCGGTCCCTAGACCTCGCCCTTATACGCCCTATTTTGACCCAAACAAAAATCCCAAGCTATTACAGGTTGGAAAGGATTACAACTTTAAGGCCCTATAACCATATTGCCCTATTACTTAATCTACCGTTAGATTTTGTTTTTTGGGAAACTGATATAGCTGATGTTAAAAAAAGAGTTACAATTTTTTTATAACCACTGTACTGATTGTTATCGCTTATTTTAATCGACCGTTACTCAACCTGCTTTTCCTCTCGTTAAAGGTTCGCTAAAAACTTATCACCCGATAAAATTAACCTGAGTACGTTTAAAGGCGAAGGCGAGTTAACGAACCTCGAACTTAACGAGAATGTGCTGATGGACTTACTGGAACTTCCGACTTGGCTTAAGTTAACGAAGGCAGTGTGCAACAAACTCACCATTAAGGTTAATGGTCCTTCGCTAATGGCATCGTTAACTTTTTCGCTTTTAACCGTTGATTGTATATTAATGTTCTAACGTCTCGTTATCTAGATACAATGGACGAAACTAAAGTCGGTTCCTCTGTCTTTGGTAAGTTTTCATTTAACGGCTCGTTCGTTTATGACATTAAGGCTTTCTCTTAATGGCCAATATCTTTATACAACATGTTTTGCGGTAACTTGACGACCGATTAAGATTATCGTTAGTCGGAATGTTTTACTAATCGGAGTTTTTAAATTTCAGTATCTGGACGAACTAGTCATCGAAATGGAAACGAGCGAAGAGTTGCGCCAGGTGTCGCCGCTCGCCAACCGACTTTACAGGTCCGTTAACCTCGTAGCGCCGAGTTTAAAATATCCTCTCGTTACTTAACTACCCGTAGTTTTAACGAACGATTTTTAACACGCCGTAGTTCGGGAGGCAAATACGGATTTTCGGACAGCGTCATCGACGGCATGATGGTCTCCATCAACTCCGTGGAAATTAAGTTTACGTCTTCCGCTTTCCACGCTTCGTTTCAGGTGAGAAAAACTTCAAACGTAAAAATAGCGGAACTCGTACGTCCACAATTCCACAATTAACCTCTCGGCCTTTCGTCCTTTAGCTCTCGCGGTTGCGTCTGGAGAGCCGCACTCCGAACTGGCACCGCAGCGACTTGCGGATGACGAGACTGAAGGACCCGGACCGCGGCGAGCTGCTCATCTTCAAAGAGCTGGAGTGGCAGACGTTGCGAATCGAAGCCGCGGCCACGGACCCCAAATCCGCATTCGTGACGCCGCTGCGGCTCATCACGAACCAGGCCAGATGCCGCATCACCATCAAGAAACGGCTAGTCGGTACGTGGATAACCGGCCGGAAATCTTTCCGAGAAACCGCAAGAACATGTTTGCGGCGGTTGTTGCGGCTTTCGAGTGTCTCATTCGTTAATATCTAACGGATCTGTTCTCGGTGCAGATTGCGGTATCCTCGCCTCGCGGTTGGTCCTCATCTTGGACGACTTGCTCTGGGTCTTGACAGACACGCAAATCCAGGCGGCGCTGCACTTCATCAGCTCGTTGTCGGGACTCATCAGGAAGGCCGCGGAAGTGGAGAAGAAAATTAAGGCAGCCCAGAAGCTGGAGGTACGTTAACATCGGTGCTTAACGCTCCGTTAGAACCGGTAATGGAAGGTTGGGACCTCAAGCTAGATGGCTTATCAAAAGCGATTTAATAACCTTCCGTTAAGTGTCTTTGAAGAGACTGCAGGGTTAGGGCCTTCTTAAACGGGTGGACTTGCAAAAGGCGGTAAGATAGTTAACGGTGCGTTAAATGCCGTTGAACACTGTTCGGAAGTCTTTAAAGGGACCAGAGAGTTAGGGCCTTATTAAGCTTGTCATTAAAAGCAATAGCTACTTAAATGTCCACCGTCCATGTCCAGAAGTCTTTCAAGGGAACGGAGGGTTAGGGCCCTCTTGAGCTATACTTTTTAAATGCGATAGGTTCGCTAATTACCGAAGAACCTTGCCCAGAAGTCTTCAAAGGGACCGGAGGGTTAGGGCCCTATTTAACGGGTGAACTTGTGAAAGTCTTTAAAATAGTTAACGGTGCGTTAAATGCTGTTGAGCACTGTTCAGAAGTCTTTGAAGGGTTCGGAGAGTTAGGGCCTTATCAAGCTAGACATTAAAAGCGATTCGTACGTAAATATTGAGATTCCATGTCCAGAAGTCTGCCAAGGGACGGCAGAGTTAGGGCCCTTTCGAGTTAGACGTATTAAATGCGATAGGTACGCGCATTACCGAAGAACCTTGCCTGGAAGTCTTGAAAGGGACCGGCGGGTTAGGTCTTTATTAAGCGGCACGATTTATTTTTCAGTCGATGCCCAGCCAGAGCCAGCTTGCGGCTCAAGCAGCTAAAGGCGGCAGTCGCCCCGTGAACAACGTGGCGCGCGTGTTCAACATGCACGACATCGTGGAGACCTCGGTGCACGTCTACTCCAGCCGCATCGACCTCCACTTCTGCGACGACGCTAAACCGGAAGGTACGTGAGGCCCTTTGCTTCCTTCTTTGGCATTCGATAACTTCAAAATGATGAGAAGCACCTGCTAAAAACCCCGACCGTCACTGTGGGGACACAACAATGGTGCTCAGGGGCCATCTGACCGCATTTCGCGGCAACGGCAACCGCGATACGATCTTGCCACGGATTAATCTGATTCCGACGTGTTTTGCTGTCCTTTTTTCCAGAGGAAAGGCCCAAACACAAGTCGCTGACCGAAGGGGCCGCTATGCAAGTCACGCTCACGAAACTGGCCGTGGATTATTATCCGTACCACTTTGCGTGTAAGTACCGTTTTTTTTTGTTTACGAGTCCGTAAATCCCGAAGTCGCCGCTCACGGATTTTTTTTTTGCCAGTTATGGACAGGAAGCACTGGTTGCGCTACAACGAGGCCAACACGTCTCACGCCACGTGGGTCGAGCAGCTCATGGCCGCGTACAGGCAGCAGCTCATCGAACTAGTCAACGGCGAAGCGCCGCGGACGCATTCCCCCAAGCAGCGCTCGCCGTCCCACGGACAGCCGACTTCCCCGCAGTCTCAGGAGGACCGCAGACGGTCTAGCGGTCAGTCCAAGTCCGCCGTCGTGGCCACCTTCCTGAAACGCTTGATGTCCAGCTGCGTGGTTCTGCGGCTGGACGACTTCGTCATATATCAGGTCTCGACGCCGGCCACTCGCAAAAAGGTCCCGGAAAAGTTCCTCTCGTCCGATAAGGGCAGGCTCATGCTGCCCGCGAGCATGCCGGCCATCCACGCGGAGTTTACGGAGTACTACTTTCCCGGAGACGACGTCTTTCCGAGTAAGTGTTTTTTTTTTGTTTGCTTTTATTTGATTCCTTTTGATAACTTTAAATGATGAGAAGCACCTGCTAAAAACCCCGACCGTCACTGTGGGGACACAACCATGGTGCTCAAGGGCCATCTGACCGCATTTCGCGGCAACGGCAACCGCGATACGCTCCTTGCCACGGATTAATCTGATTCCCATCCTTTTTTCCTTTTTTTTATTTCAGTTCCCGTTGCGAACATCCACGCTCACGTGAATCCCGTTCAGATCACCGTTGAATCCCTAACGGTCCTTTGGCTCAATTCCTTCGTCCTGTCTCTCGAAATGTCGCAGGCGAGTTCCGTCGCTTCGTCTGGAATTCCACGCTTCGGTTTTCTTAACATTTCATGTCCCTCTTTTTTGTCCGCAGCTGATGAACAGCCTCAACACTCTCGCAAATGCGGTCCGGATGCCGGATACGATAAGGCCCGTCGATATCCGTCTGGAAGCCCTTATGCCGAGGGCAAGTACTTTTTACCCAGTAGCTGCTAACGGCCTAAAAGGCCTCGTGGGGTGTAGCGAGAGCTTACCGCAAATCGCGGAGTTTTAATCGAGATTCTTCACTCGTTGCCAGGTGGTTATCCCAGCCACGAAGGAGTTTTCTAATCAACCCGATCGGCCCAAGAGCCTCCAGGTCCAGATCTCGCGGTTGGTCGCCACGAACTGCCGCATCGGCGAGAATTGCGGTCTTCCGCATCTCCAGGATTGCCTCGAGACATTCCAGAACGGATCTCTGTTCCTCGATGCGGAGTTTCCGGTCAAACAAGGGGACCTCAACCCGCTCCACGAGGCATTCTATCTGCACTCGTTAGGTCAGTACTGTGCGGTCAAACCACACGATACCTTTCTTTAACCGCAGAACCACTCCTTTCAACCATGCGAACAGAACCCTTTCCCGTAACCACACAGCCTCTCGCTTTAACCACACAAACCCTTCAGCTAACCACACGACTTCTGTTATCCACACAAACTCCGCCTCTAACCACACAACTACTGTCTAACCAAATGATCCCTTCCGTTAACCACGCAGGATACACCGAACCACACGACCCCTTTTATCGACCAAAAAACCCTGATTTCCAACCACACAAATTTTTCTTCTGCCCACACAACCACTTTTTAATCCTGTGCTGTTTTCCCCCATTAATGTGATCTAACTTAGGGCCTAGGGCCTTTTTGACTCTCGTTAAAAGGTGGTTCGTTACATTTGTAGGCGAAGATGCCATCGAGACCTTGACTCCTTGCTCCAGCAGCGCCGACGGCGTCTGGGACACCTCTGGTTCCAGCGAGACCAAGGACCGTACGCCGAGTTCCGAAGACGTTCCGTCGGCCCTCAGGAAGAACCTTCTGTGGACCGAGAACAAGTCGGTGTGGTGCGTCCAGGCCGAACCGCTTTGGATCGACTTCTGCGGCATGGAAAGTTGCCGCAACCGTCCATCTCCTTTCATGGACGCGGTGCAGGCCACGTTCTGGATCGTACAGAACTTGTGGTGCCCGGGCGCCGCTGCTGTTTCGAGCCCCGTGGTCCCCGATTGCGGAAACGGCAGCCCCGGCGACCCTGAACCGCAACCCCGCCGGCAGCACAGTGTCTACGTTCTGGCGCAGTTCAAGTCGCTCGTCAGCATCCAGATCAACCACTTCCAGTACCTGTTCCTGCTGCGGGCGGCGGAGATGCTTGCGGAAATCGGCACGCAGCTGTCAGCGGATGTGGAACGCATCTTTGGCGGTTCTTCCGCAGCCACGGACCGCGGCGCTACCATTAAGGCCTGCTTGGCACTGATCGTTCCGGAACTGGACGTGTCTTTGGTATCGCCCGTCAAGAAGGGCATGGACGGAAACGGAGACACGGAATCTCTCGGCGGCGATCTGTCCTCCTCGGCCGCGACCACCGGAGCCCTAGACCGCGCGGAATCGGCGAGCCAGATAGCCCGAACCGCGTCGACAACGTTCTCGATGCGAGAATCGCTATCCGACAACCACATCTCCTGTTCGTCCGGCGGTGGTGCCGCGGAGCACCTCACGGCTTCCTGCAGCGACTATGCCCTCGGACCACCGCAGCCGAAGGGCCTTGCGGATGGTCAGGATATGCCGACCGTAGCTGGTGGTCATGTCATCAAGGAACCGCAGGGCAGGACCGCGCTTCCTGAAGGTTTGGCAGGTATGTGGTGACCGCAAGTTTTAAAGTATGATAGGACCTTGTTAAGATGTCTCTTTAAGTCCCTTCCAAGAAGTCCTCGATGGGACCAGGGAGTAAGGGCCTTCGACAAAGCGTTGATTTATTCCACGTATATTTCACAGAAAAACAAGCGAGGGATTTCGATCGCAAGATGGCCCCTGATGCGGACCCTCGAGAAGGACCCCGTTCTCTGCCCAATGGATCCCTGGCTCCGAACGGTCATCCTGGGGCGAAAGCCAGGGCGCCGCCGCCGTTGCAGAACCCGGCGGTGACCCACAAGATTGCGGGCTTCTTCGCCCACCAAGGACCCTCCAGATCCGTGGACATTTTCTCGGCACCTCTTTTGGAGATGGCCAGCTTCGAAAACGTACCGGACAAGTTGGGAAAAACTTTCGCATCAGGTAAATTCCACGTGGTTGTTTTTTTTGTTGTTGCAAGTGACCCAATCGATAGTTTCGAGAAATGGAACTTAAGCGTCATTGCGGTCCTTGTAGGTTCCAGCGCCATGAAAAAGGGCTTCTCCAGCCTGGTGGCGAGCTTCGACTCCGCGCTTTCGGCGCCCAAATCTCCGACGCCGCTGTCCTCGCCCAATCCTCCCATGGACACGCAGTCCTTCCACTCCGGAGACAGTTACGCCGGAGACGACTTCGACGCCATGTCCTTGTGTAGCGACTTGTCGGACAGGTGAGAGGCCCCAAGAGTACTATAGGCGGCAAACCGTAATTCCGATGTTCTCGATCCTGTTTTCAAAGACCGCACGGACTAATTTACGTTTCTCTCGATCGAAAGCGACCAATTCGTGCTGCTGAATTCCGAGAGCACTTTCATGGACGAGAACCTTTTGGCCACTGGCGGTCAGGACCCATCTCTCATCGAGGTGGCCAGCGAGGTGAAAGAGGACTCGAGCAGCGAACAATCCGTGGCCAGCAGCTTCAAGAGGCAGGATCTGGTGAGAAATTGGCACTTTTGTGGGACCGGCGGTGGAATTTCTGCAACCTTTTCTTTATCTCCTGCATTTTTTTGCTCTCTCGTTCCGACACAGATGCAGGTCGTGACGTTCCGACTGGGAATTGTCGAAGCCGTTCAGCAGTCCACCGGCCTGGATTTGGTGGTCAAGTTCAAGGCGCAGTACCTCCACAGCGAGGAACTCGGGACACTCACCTGGGAAGAGTTCCAGGCAAAGTTTTCTGCCGGTAAATCACATATGTTCTTAATATTTGATGGTGGAAATGGTCCTGAAAAGTTCGTAGAGTCCAAAGAGTTGTAAGGTGTCCGTGGTCTTGGGTCCTTTCTGCAGAGTCCACAGATGTGCCGCGAAATATTTCGAAGGCGAAGTTGCGAATGTGTAAAAACTCTTGTCATTTTTTTCTTCAGGTGCCAGAGCGTGGCAAGAAGAAGCCATCAAGTACACGCTTCCCACGTGCGATGTTAGGGCACGCTACCAAAAGGGTCCTAAGACGCGTCCCATCTGCGAGGATGCCGAAGAAAGGGGCTTCCTGGAGGCGAGACTCTCTGCCGCTTCCCTCAGCCTCCTCATGAGTTCCGTGGCCAGCCTCACGGACCTTCTGGAAGACGAGCGCATCCCGGCCCCAGTGCCCATGGAGCTCTCCATCAACGATGTCAAGCTCAACCTGCAGGTAATTCCAAAAACGGTCCTTTGGCTGTCTCGTTGAAGCCCTTTCGCAAATTTATCAACACGTCTTTTTCTTCTCTGTTTTAAGGAGGACCGCCCATCTTCCAACATCACCTCTCCAGGCCCTATTCCCATCGCGGTTGCGGTGACAGGCCTCATTGTGACCCGCAAGCCAGACGGAACCTTCCACATCTTGCCGGACGGCGGAAGCGGTTCCATGATGCCGCTGCCGCCGCAACTGGACGCGGATACTCAAACGGAAACTGCGCAGACTCCGGAGCTGGAGAGGTCCGACTCTCAGGGCGAGGGCCGCGGTCGGCGGCGGAGACCGAGCCTAGATGACCTAGACGAGAAGGTTTATATCCTGCAGGAGGAGAACGAACAGCTGCGGCTTAAGGTCTTAGCCCTCGAAGCGGCCCAAATGGAAATCGAGGAAAACGCGAGGGCCCTTAAGGCGGTGCGCATGGAACTAGCCGGAGTTGTCAACGAGAAGCACTCCCTTATTGCTACGGTGCAGCGGCTGCAAGACCAAGTGGGGCCGCCGCCGCCATCCCCGCGGTAAAGGGCACGGAGGGCTAAAGGACCTTCCGCAACCACAAAAAAAATCCAAAGAAAGTATCCGCGGCGAGCGAGATGTTGGTTTCAACCAAGATTGTATTTGCCGCACACTGGTGTCGACTAAGATTTGCGGTTGCCAAAAATCTTGCATGGAAAATGTGGCTGACCTAGGACCGCAGTGAGAAGATCAAAGATTGTGGCAAGAGGCCTAAGATCACAGTGAGGGTTGAAAACGGGGATCGTCTTGGAAAAGAAAAAGACCTTCCCTGAAATGGGTCCTTACCACAAAACCAAAGAAAGCATCTGTGGTGAAATGTGTTTCCTTGGACTTGGGACCTACTACAAAACCAAACAAAAGTATTTGCGGTGAAATGTGGTTCTTGACTACGAGGAATTTCAACTATGTCGAAGTTTTGCGGTTGCAGAGTCGGTTGTGGAAAATGTGACCAAAGGACCTAGGATTTACTTCGAGCGTAGAAAAGGTCTTTCTTGGGACTGGGACTTTACACGTAAAAAAAAACCAAAGAAAGTGTTCGCGGTGAAATGGGGTTATTCCTGACGATGAGGAATTTCAACGATGGCGGAGTTTTGCGGTTGCAGTCTTGTGCAGAAAATGCGGCTGAAGGACCTAGTACTTACAAAGGGCCGAAGATCTCCACTGATATTGTGGTCTACCGCAAAATTCAAAAAATTTGTTTTCCGATGAAACGTGTTTGTTACAAACCGGTGCCAAATCCAACTTACGGATGCCTCTCGCAAAAGGGTCATTAATCAACAGCCCGAGCCAAAATAGAAGCGCCGATGATGATGGCGATCCTGCTTCTACGGGGCCAGTCTTTGTCACATAACGCTGAAGTGCCCATAGTCACAATTTATCGGTCATCAAGTTCTGGTCATCGCTAAATCTTTGAGGGCTCTCGCTATCTACCCATCAAAACTCGTATGCTCAGAGATGATTATAGGGCCACCAACTCGCGGCCCTAGTCACAGTAGAAGATCCGTCGATGATGGAGCTACTTCTACGGGCCTAGTCTTTGCCACGTAACGCAGAATTAGGACACGTAGCCGCAAATTCTGGGGCATCAACCGCGATTCTACTAGTTCTGGTCATCGCTTAAATCTTCGTGAGCTCTTGCTGTCTACCCATCAAAACTCTGATAATTCAAGAGTGGCCAAAGAAGTTTGGTGGCTTCTGTTTCTGAATTAAAAAAGTTTGGTGGTAATGCCGCCGCCATATTTGTGGTATTTCTGTAAAATTATCCGCAGGGTGGTTTTGCGGTTGTACGAAGAACCACGCGCGGTTTGCAAGAATAATTGTTTTCGAGGGACAAGGGCCATCGATGTCTCACCCGACACTCACAGCGACCACAAACGAGGTTCAAAGGGCCTTCGCATCTTAAGTGGCCGGTGATCCAGGCGCCCCCTTGTTTTAAAGGGGCTTCCACAAAACCGCGAACCGTGGAACATGCTAGCCCGTTAAGTGATCGGTGTTTTTTTCAATAACCATTTGAAGCAATATATTTTCCTGTAAACTCCCTCGTAGTGCAGTTCCTCGCGGTCATGATGCTTCTAGTCTGCTCGCGGTCTCAAGGCCGCGGCACGTGGTTTATTTTCGTTCTTGCGACTGTCGCCACGTTTCCTTTTCTAATTCACTGTCTTTCTTTTTTCCGCATAGTTGTGCATCAAAACCGCAATACTCAAGTTCGTCGATTGCGGCGAACCGCGGTTGGAAAGCTTTAGATGTCTCGTGATGATGGCTTTTTTAATGGGGTTGAGGACAGTGATATTATGAGAGATGTGGCTGACAATAGGGACATTGTCTGAGTTGCGGCTCATGACAGTGATATTGTCAGAGTATTGATTGTTGACAGCGACATTCTAGAAGTGTTCTACGGTGTTGATGTTGTCAGTCACTACTTCGACAACATCACTGTCTACGGTCACAGTATTACGCGTTAATCAGCAGTTGACAACTTTCATGTAGACAGTAACTGTCACCAGTGATATCTCGCAAAACTGCCAGATGTGAAGATGTCTGCCGAGCGGACGCAAACCCCGTTAGTCATTGTAGTCTCCTCGGCTGCCATTACGGGCCCTTACTATGTCACTGGGCCGTATAAAGTCAGGTTTGGGTCCTTGAACAGTCAAGACTGTCAGCAGTGTTGTTGACAGCGGTGATAAATCCTCAAGTTTTACGATGACAGTATTTCCTCGGCTCTTTTACGAGAGCAGCTGTTTGAAAATTTAGTGTTATTTCAACATTCTTCGCTAAGTTTTTTGTTAATTTTTGTGTGATTTTTGCGTAAATTTTGTTGTTTTGTTTTTTTATTAAGATTTTATTCTAATCATTTATCGGCATTTCGTTCCTTGTTTTTTTAACGACATTGCGCTACGAATGCAACATAGATGGCGCTGCGAGTCAATGCTCTGAAATCCAGCGAAAGGGTCGAAAATGGAACGATCTGGCTTCGATAAATGCTTCGTTGTAATCATATTTCAAATAAATAATAACTGATAACGTTTTCAAAACTTGCGTTTCGTGAATTTTTTTTAAGGTTTCCAATATGGCTTCCGACTTGGAAATTTCCAATTTGGCATCCAGGGCCTTAAGTGCTTTAAATATACCGAGGCACCGTATTAATAATAGTAAGTATTGATTGTTTATTAATATTAATAGTGAACAGTAGTGATATTAATTTAGTATTTTTGGTCGTAATGTTAGCAGTAATGATTTGAAATTAGCGGTTAAATCTGCCGTTACAAGTGTTTTAAAATAATCAATATTTAAAGATTTAATTTTAAATAAAATAGAAAATAATAGATGAATAATGATGCAAAAAGTATGAATTGTCTTATTATAACTCACACTTATTGTCAATACTTTATAAATTTTATTGATATTGATTTTCTAAATTATTTGCAGAATCATTGGGGATTAAAATTGGTACAAATTCTTGGCAACAACTAGAAATGTGTAATAACTAGGTTTAACTAAGGTAAATGCACCTTATTATTTTTATGATTATGTTGTTTATTATTATTAAATTGACTGATTTTGTTGTTTAAAACCTATTTTAGGGATTTTGTCTAGACTGATTTAGACGACAACGCTGGCTTCAGTGTTGCCGCTGCTATAAAAGCATCCGATGTATATCCCTATCTACTTGATGTCAAAGTTTTTCTTTAATATTAAATAACATTTATAAAATATTTTCAAAATAAAGGTAGGAACACTTAAAACATGGTCATATTTATTATACAATATAAGCATAAAAATTTTAATCAAAGTTATAATGCTTCAAAATTGCAATTTAGTTTATATAATAGGGATATGTTTGGCTATACCATGGTATTAATAAATTGAAGCCGTAATGAAGACTCATCGGCCATATTGGATGTCTCGCTTTACATAAGCTACGAATTCAAAAACTTAAATTTTATATTCGTACGCAATTTTTATAATCACAATTTCAGTGTTATTTTATATAAAGTAACGTATTCTACTATAATGCAGTTTGAAAACTATATTTAACGTCACTGATTCCTTATTTATCGACTATTTAATAGGTATAGACCGGTAAAAAAATACATTTGAACCTAGCGGGGCTCCGTAAATTCACAGCCGGTTAGTGGCGCCACCTCGACAGCCTTGAAATTTGGCTGGGCGCGAATTATGAAAACTTCCGAGTAATTTGCATAACAGATCAAAGGTTTAGTTTGACGTCATATCGCACACGCAAATCAGTGGACTCTGGACATAAATGTTCAATTACATTCTACAGACGGTCACTAAGCAGTGCACGCGTGTTGTAGATAGACCTATCAGCACGGTAAGCGCCTAACAAAGGCTTCCAATTTTCTAACTTGTTCTGTTCTTTTCCCCCTTTAATTATTAAGATTTCCCTTTATTTTGTGTTCTCGTATTCATTACGAATTTTTAAAATTTTGAATTATTTCTGCT
>JAQGAE010001446.1:0-22954 GCA_034696685.1 Julus scandinavius
GTTTAGGTCAGGGAATTTTGGGATTTAGTCAGGGAAAAGTCAGGGAAATTCAAAATGAAAATTGTGTGGCCACCCTGTAAAACCCATTGGGCTCCGCTTCCAGACTCTTCTCCGCCTTATCAATTGCAGCATACTTGGGAATGAAGCTGCGGATTCTGCCACTAATGCGGCCTACGCCCTTCCTGTGCTTTCCATCCCTATCTTGGCTGGGAATCTCCGCCCTCCCATCCTGGCTGCTATCTGTGCCATCCGGCATCGGCAGTGGGATGCGCAACCCTCCAACAAACTGCCCCTCTTAACCCTGTCATCGGGCACTCCCACCATCCGTGCTCCCTCCCTCAGAGGGAGGATATTCTCCATACCCGTTTGTGTGTAGGCCACACCCGGCTCACCCATAGCCACCTTTAAGTATTTATGCCTGCGCCCACGTGTTTTGCATGCGCGGTACCCCTCACAATAGCACACCTTTTGGTAGACTGCAGGCGCTACGCTGCTCTGCGGCATACAGCCCTTCGCCGCGCTGGTGGCTCTGGGCCGTTGCAGCTCTCTCACTTATTAGGAGAGCACCGATCTGTCCCCTTTTCTTGCACTCTTCACTATCTCACCCTGTGTCGCCTTCTATCTGCACTCTAACCTCCGTCGCCACCATCATGCTGCAGCCTGATCATATTTTCCATATTCAGCTGTTTCACACTGTCCAGAGCTGGCTCAGCTGGGCACCTGTAATGGCCAACTTAAGGTGTTCCTCGGAACTGTGCCAGCCTGTCCATGGTCATCTCTGTGATGTGCATTTGCGCAATTCGCACATCTGTGTGTAGTTTATCTCGGTGGATCCTGCTGACTGCTTTGGGGTCAGCCTGCGCATTGTTGGGTCCTTTTAAGACTTAGTCACCTTTGGGCCCTTAAACTCCAACCAACAACAACAACTATATTCAAATATACTGCATTTTCATAACTAAAGTTTCCATAATAACTTTCACATTAATAAGCTATTATTTTGCAGTTTTTTTATTAATAATGCAGTAATACTGTACTCTAACTGCTGTAGTAATGCAGTAAAACGTCAAGTTAAACTGCATTAATAATGCAGTATAATTGCAGTTATAGTACTGCAAAAAAGTGTAGTAATACTGTAGTTTTTTATTTCATAAAACTGCTGCATAACTGCAGTTTAAGGTAACAGTTATTATAGAAGCAGCAGTTATTAAAGCTGATGTATATTTCAATATAGTGCTCCATTTTTTCTAGTAGATTTCTGAATTGTTTCGTGGAACGACTTTGAAGTTTTGGTGATTGAATGATTTTTTTGTGAATTTCTGATGAATTGTGTGGATGTTTCAAGGAATATGTTTTGAATTTTCGAGAGGTTTAAAATTGGCTCTATATATTTTTAGCTGCAATTTTATAAATAGACAGCGGTTTTAATGATATTTGAATGTGGGTTGTTGTTGGCCCCATGTGTGTTTTTTGCTTATTTCTGTTTTTTCTGTTTGAAAATATTTTAGTACGACCTGAGGAAGTCTCGTAGGAGATGAAACGTTGTCGTTAATAAAGGCCTTTTACAACTTTAAAATTGGACTAAGATTATTAAAGACTAGAGGATGTCGTAATTACAGAGGACTGAAGCTACCCATTAAAAAGCAGCAGCCACAATATATATTATATACATAATTGTAATGTATTTGATAGAATAAAATTGTTAAACACCATACAAGTAACGAATGTAAAATTGAATAATGTAAATAACAAACTTGTACCATAACACTATTAATCCCAAAGCACATTAATGATTTCTTAGTTGAGCAGACAAAAGTTATTTTTGACCGTATGTTTAAGGCACAGAAATTTCGCCTGCAGAACAAATTCGCACGCTTGCAAAACGAAATCGGACAAGAATTCTATATAAATGTTGAACATTGGGTGGAAGATATCAACGAGGGAATGCTTCCTGACAACATGAAAAAGTTCTTGGCCCTGGGTCCTAAATTTGCTTTTGACAAACCTTTGGATTGTTTTGAAACATTAGCAAGGTTTGAAGCCAACTTGTATAGGCTCCCAAATATGGAGGTAGAGATGTTGAGGGAAAATTAGTTGATTTATTGAAGATATTTAAAAGGAAACCGATCAAAGTTTTAAACTTTCAGATGATTTTGGGGGTCTCTGAGCCTGAAGTAAGGAGGTTTTTCTAAGAAACGCAAGAGAAAATTGTTTTAGTTAAAGCTGGTAAAGCTAATAAGTTATTGGTGCTCCTAAAAAATGTGTACATCTAAAAATCAAAACCAATTAAACCAAATGCTTAAGAATTGGGTTGATCAAAAATTTATAAATGTTAAAACATAAAAATATAAGTAGTGTGAATGGCACCACCCCTAAGATATATAGACTTCCTAAAACACACAAAACAGATGTTACTTTGTGGCCTATAGTAGCCTTTAATGGCACTCCTACATACAGTTTATCAAAGTTTTATGCAGACATTTTGACTAATATTGTTGCTAAAATGGATACTTTTGTAAAAATAAGTATGAATTTGCTCAATTAATGAAATGGAAGAAATTAAAAATGTAACCACCATCCCGATGAAAATGTCAAGTTCACAAAAATTTTTGAAATAGAAGGAATAATTTACTCCCAAATTTGTGGAATATCTATGGGGTTGATGCCGGCGGTCGAGTGGGTTACGTGCTAGCCTCTCGATCCTAAGAAACTGGGTTCTTTCCCAGGTCGAGGTCGGTGGGAATTTTACGGATGGGAGAAATTCCCAAAGTGGCGGCTCTTTCGGATGAGAGTTTAAACCGAGGTCCCGTGTTGATTGTTGCACGTTAAAGACCCCTCGAGAGGGGGTAGAAGTCCCCCTCGTAGGCTAAATTCCCAGGTAGGTGTTGAAGGCCCATCCCATGGCGTTGGTGTTTAGCCCTCGTGTTGCAGGTATAGGCCAAAGTTAAAAATCAACCACACAAACAAACACAAAAGCTATGGGGTCTCCGATCTCACTTATCATAGCCAACTACGTAATGGAAGTTAGCAAGGGATGCGAAATTGTACTTTGTGCGTTATGGGGTAGCACCCACTTTAATTAAAAGATAAGTGGATGACATCTTTGCCATCATGAAGTCCGAACATGTTGTACCATATAGATTGGAGATGGAAGGTTTCCAACCCCGATTAAAGTTTGCCATGGAGAATGAGGAAAATAGGAGCTTAAGTTTCCTAAATGTAAACACCCTACAAAAAACCCTACAAATTCGGGGATATATTGGGATTTGTTGTCATATCATGACGTAAGATATAACAAGGGAGTGGTAAGATCGGTGCTTAATCATGCAATTAGGCTAACATCAAGGGCAGTCATTAGGGACTAAATTATTGAAGAAAACATTAAACTGTTGCAACTAAACAATTATCATTAAGATTTCATTTTGAAAATCAAAAAAGAAACGTTAAATCCTATAAAGGGAAGAGAGAACACTGACACTATGAGGCATTATGTGTCCATTCCGTTTAAGCAGGGATTGACAGAGAGAATTAATTCATTTCTCGGTGATGGTGATGGTGTGGTGGTGTCTAAAAGCAGAAACACGTTGAAATCTTTCCTGCCTTCTGTAAAAGATAAGGTCCTTGTTGGGCAAAGTAGGCAGATTGTTTACAAAATTCTGTGCGTTACGTGCAATTTTGTTTATGTGGGTCAAACAATGAACTCACTGGATAATCGCCTGAAACAGCACCAATATGATTTGAGGAGTGGAATTGTGGCCAATAGCTTTTTAGCAAATAGGCAGATTAATTACGAAATTCTGTGTGGTATGTGCAATTTTGTTTATGTGGGTCAAACAAAGAACTGACTGGATAAGCGACTGAAACAGCACCAATATGATGTGAGGAGTAGAATTGTGGCTAATAGCTCTTTAGCAAATCATGTTTATAGTGAGTTTCCGGACATTAATAAAGTGGGATGGAAGTAGAGTAAATACGGGGAACCGTAACGATCCCAAGAAGGGCATTCCCGCGCATGGCGGGAATGTGAGGGAAGGTGCCCAGAATGTGCAGCATGCTAGCACCTGTATGATGTAACACAGGTTATGTAATGAGTAGATGGTTCTGGAAGAGTCGGGATTCCTGCTGCCCAGGTTGCCACAATGAGGGTGGACTTGTATATAGTGTAACCTGGGCCAGCAGAGGGGGAGTCCGGATCTGGAGCCTGATCAGGATGGTCAACCGCCAAATGCGTTTGTGTGTTAATTCATGCATTCGAGTTCGTACTGTATAAGTCCTGCAAGTTAGCAGGTGGTGTGCCACATGAGTCTGTGTATTAAAATAATTCAAATCTATTTTTGTGACCGATTAGTGATTTCTATAGCAAAGGTCCGTAATCAGGACCTTACAGAACCAAGGCTAAAAGCCAGGCTGCTTAAAGAAAGTCATCACATACAAATAAAGCCTAAAGCCATGAACCTGGCAATTCATTGGTGTACTATCCCATATAAATATCAAAAGATTTTGAGAAGTGAGGCAAAAAATAAGAAGACATGCACGCATCACAAGCCCCCATCTTTAATGGGAATAAAAATTTCTAACAAAAATGTTGATTGTCACAAAATAAGTGACACCATAAATAGATATCCCTTGACACACCCTAACATTGTTGTTAGGGTGTGTGTTAATTAAAGGAAATTGTGGGGTTTAAATAAGAGAGAAAGAGGAAATCACCTGATTGAAAATGTACATCCTAAAGTAAATGAAGGTGGGCCAACTGGCAAACAGTGGCACACAGCAGTTTTGTCTTCTACTAGTGTTCCCGTTTCATTGCTCCACACTCTTTTTTCTTGTCGCAGCCACCCCTAAACAGAATTGTCCCGCATCCTCATAGTAGTGAGGATACACATGTCACTTGCACACACTTACTTCCCAGACATATCACGGGAGAACCTTTGCAAAGTGGAAAATATTTTGACCATTTAGTTTTGCACAGTGGTGGCGGTGGACGTTTCAATTTCTCGCCACAGAATTTGTAGCCTTAATTAGTTGAATTGTTGGTCCATTGATGGCACTTGGGTGGATCATTGTTTAGTTGGTCCTTAGATGACTCATGGGGTGATCATTGTTTGTTTGATTGAGGGTGTGGTAGAGGTAGAGGGATGTTCTAGTTGGCTTGTGAGTTCAATGGAATTTTATTGAATTATTTAAATGAGTTTATTGAATTGGTTTAAAGTGTTTATAAGGTTCGATGTGATTGAGTTCTAAAGATGTGAATTAAAGTGTAATTTTATTGGAGGCCTCTGATTGATACACAGTGGATACTTTGGCCACTTGCAGTGTCTTTTAATGTAAAGAAACATGTGGAATGCTTTGAAGGAGTGGTTTTTGAATGGTCTAAGGATACATGCTTTTTATGATTTCTGATTTGTTTTGTGGAACCACTTTAGAGTTTTAGTAATTAGATGATTCTTTCGTGAATTGCTAATGAATTGTGTGAATGTTTCAAGAAATATGTTTTGAATTTTTGAGAGGTTTAAATTGGCTCTATATATTTTTAGTTGCAATTTTAGAAATAGACTGCAGTTTTAATTAAATTTGAATATAAGTTGTTGTTGGCCCCATGTGTGTTTTTTTGCTAATTGCTATTTTTCCTGTTTGAAAATATTTTAGTACGACCTGAGGAACTCTCGTAGGAGATGAAATGTTGTCGTTAATAAAGGCTTTTTACACCTTTAAAATTGGACTGAGATTATTTAAGATTTAAAACACACTTACATTCAAGAGGATGTATTTATTAGTAAAACACCTTAATAAAGTGGCAGGACAGAGAGGGTCATGCCGACCCCTGCCGTCTGTAGTAAGGCATGAATGCTGCAATTGGCGTCAAATGAAATTTTTTTGGCAGACTACCAAAATTATCCGAAAAATTTTATTAAGCCTTTTGCTTAAAACTGCTAATGGCGAGAAAGCATTTGATTGGTTTGCTTGCGTTATCGTTCTAATTGAGTGTAGCAATGTTTGTGCGTAGGTAACAATGTTCTCTTAAGTAAATCGATGGTTTTTCGTGCGCAAGCTTTTGTGGGGTAACTTTACAAGTAGACAAACATGCTTTTCGGACATGATGCATTGTGAAGGAAAACATTTAGTGAGTGTAACAATGTTTGTGTTTTTTTAACAATGTTTGCTGTACTACAAATTGTTTGCTAGTTTTGTAGCAGTGTTTGTGTGTGTATTGCAAGTAAACCAAACATGTCTTCTTCCAGCATAATGCATGTTTGACGACAACCTGTTGCTTGTAACAAAGTTTGTGTTCGAGTAACAATGCTTTTGTTTTTTTCCCTACAATTTTTTGGTTTGTTAAGTAGCAGTGTTTGTGAGTTTATTACAAGTAACCAAACATGTTCCTCGAACATGATGCATGGTAAGCGACAATGTATGCAGCATGTAACAATGCTTGTGTGCGAGTAACAATGTTTTTCTTCAATGATGTGCTTGTTTGCTGTGTTCAAGTGTTTGTGATGTTTTTGCAGGTAAGCAAACATTTTTTTTCAACAACTTGGATCATAGTTGACAAGCTTTGGTGCAAGTAACAATGTTCTTGAGCATTGTACATTACATTACAAACAATGTTGCTAGTATGCTTGTGTTTAACAAGTAAATTATTGCAAATTATAATTGTATGTTCAAAATCATGCATTCGCTATTCTAAATTCGAAAGTCGCACACTGAATGAATCACATGAAACACAAAGAAAACATGCCAAGTGCCAATGATTTACATAGCATTCTCAACATTTTTATACAAACTTACGGTATTTAATGTAAAAACTTATCGAAAACAGTGATCTATCATAAAATGAAAACGTAATTACAGGTACTTTGATAAAAAATTGGAAAAAAAATTACAAAGATTTATCGCAATTACAAATGTTGTGCAACAAATTCATCATTTAAAAATATTTAAAAAATTAATTTCAAAGTTAGCAACTTACAGTGAATAAGCCATGTCGTGCAGCCAAAATGTCAAAATTGGCTAAAAACTTTGGAAGACAAGCAAATAATTATCATTAAAAACATTATTACACGCACTCAGTTAATAAAAATTTAAATTAACAAAGTAATGTATTATAAAATTTTACACAACAAATGTTCGCTATCCAAAAGTAAAACTTAAAAACCTCGGTAACTTTAATGAATTTTCAATGGCATGCAGCAAAAATGTGACATTTAGCTCAATATTGTAAGCCATAAGCAAATTATTATCAATAAAAACGTTATTACATGCAGTTAGTTAAAAAGTTTTTTTTAAAAGAATGAAGTAATATATTTAAAAAATTTACACAAAAAATAAATGCTATAAAAAAAAAAAATGTTTAAAGCTCAAAACGTTTGAAGACATAAGAAAATTATTAACATAAAGTAATGTAATTTAAAACTTTATGCAACAAACGCATGCTTAACAAAAAAAAAAAAAACTTATATAAGTTGTTAAGTTATTATGACTTCTCAATTCCGTGCTGCAAACATGTGGCATTTAGCTCAAATCTTTTGAATGCATAAGCAAATTATTATCATTAAAAACGTTGTTGCATGCACTCAATCGAATGTACCGCCCCAATCAAACTCCCCACCTGAGTGTCCTTGGTGGGGATCATGCCTCCAAACCCACTGCTCAAGTGTTAAAAAGCACAACCACAATTCCTGTGGTATAGCGTGGCACTATGCTTTGCACCAGAAGGAAGAGCCTCAACCCCGCTTGGAGGGGAGGTTCTTCACTCAACTTTACCAAGTAAAGAAACAATGAAAGTGGTGGTATCTCAAGGGCGACATCTGTAAATGAACATCTCTCACTTATGCTGCACCTCTCTTGTCTCTTTACAGAGGCAGACTAGAGTCAAGCTCAACAGGGTCTTCTTTCCCTGCTAATTTTGCAAAGCCCATTCCCTTGGCTGTGGTTTTGCTAGACAGTAGATAGGGACATGAATAACTGACTGTGCCTCCGACTTGCTTACCAATTTTGGTCCACTGGCCTCACTTGCTCCACTAGGAATCTACTTTTTTGCATGCACCACTCCCAAAGGAGCATATTGCAGTTGGTTGATGTTAGTACAATTGTTAAGGTCAGAGAGGTTGTACAGTTAAGAGAGAGGGGGTAGTAGGTCATGGTGAGTGGTAAACCATGATCACGATGTTGGGGATTAAAGTAGGCTCTTTGCCTTGAGGAGCAGGAGTCATCTTTTTAAAACCACATGCCTGCCACCCTGGATGCAAACCTACAACCGACAGCACTGGGGAGTGTGCACGAAACAGGTTTTACAAGAAGCTGTCCCACTGGGCAGTCCACTTCCACTCTGATGCACCCCACTGGCCAGTGCCACCCTTCAGTTCACTAGAGTTGGCAGATAAGGTCATGAATGATGATGGATAATAAGGTTCTTCTTGCCCTGCGGGCCAGGGGGTGCTCTATTTCAAGAAAACCTCATCCTAGGTCAAACAAAAAATTCTCCCATGGGGCCATTCACTCTCACTCTGATGCACCCACCCTACTAGCCAGTACCACCATTCAGTTCCCTGAAATTGATATGACTTAGGATGAGCAGGATGGTATGATGAAGGTGATGAAGAAGGGATAGTAGTGGTTCGATTAGTAAGGTTAAAATATTATAAGGAGACCGAGGGGCCGAGGTCCGTGCAGTCCGATTAAACTCTGACTCCATGAAGATCGGGGTTTCCCGCCCACCCCTGTTCCTGTACTTACTATGGTTCTGTGGGGCAGCACTTGGCTGAAGAGAGCAGATGGTATTGTTGCTTGGTGAAAGTGATGCAGGTTATTATCATCAGGGCAGGTATCCGACATGGTACATCAGGGTCAGGAAAAGGCAGGTCCAGTTTGAAAGAAACCCACATAAAGCAATGGGCTAGAGCAAATGATAGCTTTATTTCAATCAGTGTCTGTGTCATCATCATCATTGTTTTAAGGGTAGGCTAACACCACTGCATTCGCAAAGTTCCTAAACAGCAGTGCATGGTCCCTGCACAGATCTGAAATATCACAGGGCCACTGCACACCCTCGGTTGCCAAGGTGTCATCAAGTTGGTCCTGCACGTGTGCTTAGACTGGTAAAGAACAATCCAGAAGGATGTGTGTAGGGGAGTTATACCCTCCACCACAGGGGCAGAATCCATCCCCCTCCCGCAGGTGGAAATGCTGCAGGTATGTCTGGAACGGCCCGTGCCCGGAGATCAGTTGCACAGTTTTTCCGGTTAGTAATGGCCAGTGGTTCCAGACTAATGGAACCTCATGACCCTTGGATTCAGTGGTTTGTGTCCTGCCACTTGGTGAGTGCGACTTCACGGAGCCTGTGACGCACACTGGAGAGGGTGTCGGTGGTTGGTAATGTGGGAAAGAGGGTAGCCTCTTTTGCCAGGGCATCGGTGCATATATTACCAAAATATCCTTAGAGGGCTTTCACCCAGAAGAGCAAGATGATTTGTCCTTAAGCACGGAGATGTAGAAGGCAGCGGAAGGTTCGTTAAGCAAAGGGAATGCTGTCGACCACTGGCCACTACAGCTTGCAGGGCAGAGCTAGAGTCCGAGCAGATGTTTGCTTATTACCCTATGCAGAGATACCGTCCCAGCATCAGAAGAGCCCTCCAGATTGCTAGGAGCTCTGCCTGGAACGCAGAGCACCATTCAGGAAATCGGGCCTGCCAGTAACCCAGCTCATTGCGGTGATGTAGTAGAACAGCTGCAGAGCCAACTGCCCAATCCAGCTTTGAGCTATCGGTGAAGCACTGAAGTGGGTTCGCCCAAGCATCGGGGGCCCACGTCGCAAAGTGGATGCTGCCCTTTAGAGAGGGGTGAACTGAAGTAGATACAGGGGCTAGAAGGGCCAGGGTTGCAAGTTGTTGGACCAGTTTGTGGTGAATCTGCCAACGGAATGCAGCTCCCAGGTGAAGAAGGCACAGCCTGCTAGGAAGGGAAGGGCCGAGTTTGCAGTCGTCCTGTAGGCTCGGGTGATAGCCAGCACAAATAAATGCTGGGCAGCAGCCAGGCCTTTGATAAGACGAGAATCGTGTGTACGGGTGCTTCACACCTTAGCCATATATAGCATCATGGGTTCTATGGCCCACAGGTAAAGTGTTCACAAAACATCTGAGGAGATTCCCCAGTCTGCCCCTGATGGAGACCAGGCGTGCCCTAATCTGCATGATTTTGGCCTGTATGTGATTCGTGTGCCAGATCCAGTTCTGAACAGCATCTATCTGGAGACCGAGCAACTTGATTGATGATCTGCAAAGGACCAAGGCAGACTCTGTACGTATCCGTGGAGTTCGGGGGTCATCCCGAAACCTTAATCGGCGGGTCGCTTTGTGTGCTGGGATAAAAGTTCCTCTTTTCTCTGCCGCATAGTCCAGCTTTACGTCTCGTGCCCAGGAGGTGCAGGCCTCAAAGTCTCGGTTCCATTTTTGTTTAATGTCAGCAAGAGCTGTACCTTTGACTTATTTGGTGGTATTGTTCGCAAAAACAGTGTCTCCAATAAAGAACAAATTCAATAGACAGACCTACCTTCTAACTAAATTGTACATAAATAAAAAACTGAACCACATCCCCTCACATCTAACTCTTTTCTCCTCTATACTTTCTCATATCATAACCTACAGTTTAGCCTTATGGGGATGGATAGTCCCTCACGCCTTGGACGCATTCTAGGAGCGATTCCTGCAAAGGGTGTTCAGGCTGGGTCTTACCACCCCGGCATATTTCCTATGCTAAGAGACCGTAGTAGTTCCAACTATAATTACCCTTCTTTCTTTGACATTCAGCCTCTGGGAAGCGGCTGCAAAATCCCCACTAGCAGAGCACTCTCTCTCCCACCGCCTATTCTTATTATGGATTGACCGCACCCTTTCCTCGCCCGATACATATAACCTCTTAAAGCACTTTATAACCCAATTACAACTTCTACAACCTAATCACAATTTAGCTCCAATAATATCTCAATACCCTACCACAGCTATTAAGGCTCTAAACAAGATAACCATAGAGGCATCATACACCCATTTTCACACCTCCCTAGTGGTTAGAGGAATGACATGAATCCGCTCGCCCCAACAAACTTCTCAATTCTGCACCCCATCGCTTTCACTAAACCTCATCACTTAACCCAAACATTCCCTTTTTCTTTAAAAAATTTGCGCTTTACCTCCGCCTTTACCTAAATAGGGCTGTTTCTAAATTGAGCCGATCAGTGAGCGCTCAGAGAAAAATCGAAAATGCTTGTTTCTAAATTAAGCACTGCTCACTTGCAAGTGAGCACATTTTGTTTCTTAATTGAGCCACTGAGCATCGTGAGTAACAAAAAAGACTGCAAACCCTGTTCAGAGCAGATGACAAATATATAATATAATATTTGCAGATGATGACACCCTTTACCTGCATGCTTCCTGTATAGATTTTTAGATTTTCGGTGGCCAACGTGCTTTTTTTGAGCGCAAGTAACTTTTTACAATATCATTTTTAATATTGACAAACTACAGTGGCACAATAGCATACAGTTAATTAAAAAGTATTGGCATGTAGTGATTTTTTTGGAATAAACTAGAAAAATAGGCATTGGAGAAGAAACCATAAGGTTAATACAGTGTATAAAAAAGTTTATTGGAGGTTTTTAGCATAACATTACTTGCCAATACTATTTTGATCCACCGTATTTCTACACCAATAAAATGGTGAATATATAAAAATATGAGAACAGTTTGCAATAAAAGCTTGCATTGAGTACACATGAATATACCTTTGCCATTCAACTGTCAGCATGTATGGCTAAGACAGTTGAGATTACAGGCATTATATGCTGTATGGTGCTAATGTATTATGATGGGTATGTGCATTAAAGCTTAATCCATGCACAAATATTTTGCAGCAAAGAACCTGACAGTTTATGAAATGGATGACACTAACTTGGAATGTGTCCTTTGGACGACTGGCTGGTCATCTATGTGGTGGATACAGCAACTGCAGAAAGGCTGCACAATGGTGATAACCAGTGTAGAATAATTATAATAGTTACATTTTCAAAGATTATGTGTAATGCAGAATTCATTTTATTCAGATGCAAGTTATGCCACTGAATACTTGGCAATGACTACATGCAGTCAAAAATACTGCTGCCGGGACATATGAAACTGCAATGGTGGATGGCTCATGCAGGTAGCTACATGCAGCAGTGATAAGCCTCATCAACTTACGCCAGGATATGGATGACATCTTCCAGAATCCACCATGCTTAATAAAGAAGCTGTGGATGAAGGTTGCTTAAAAAATGACAGAGCATGGACATACTGCATCAGCAATTGACTGCGACAAGAAATGGTGCAATTTGCAGCGGACATATAGGACCATTATCGATTTCAACAAAAATATGGGGCAAGCAAGGAAGACCTAGGAATTTTTTGAAGCCATGAACGCTTTTCTCTAAGAGAAAGCCTGCACTGCACCTCCAACGGCCTACTTGCTGAACAGCCTTCCATCTGCAGTTGTAGTATCGACATCTAGAATAGCAAATAAGTCTATCAGCTTATGCTGCAGTAAATCTTTGGATGATTCTAGCAGCAGCCTTGACTTGAAACAGCCTGCGTGCACACCCAACAGCTCACGGAAAAGGAAGCAGGATGATACAATGGAATTGCTGAAAAACTATCTCGAAGTTGAAGCAGTACGTGAGAATGAGAAAGTCTACTTAATGAAAGGTATTGCTCAGTCAATGGCTACTTAAGCACATAAATGTGTAAATAAATATAAATAAGCGATTTTCCTCCTTTAGCAATATTTATACCTTACATGCATTATTTAAAATACATCTAGAATTTAAAAATTCAGCACACAATGCATTGCGCTAGCATGTATCTTGCTTACTTAAGCTATCTGTCACATCCACTAGATTATTCGGTTGTTGGAAAATTGTTTCATTTTCGTCTTCAAGATCAAGGTAATCTTTTTGTTGAGTAAACATGTTATGCAGGATACAAGTGGCACCTATCATTTCGCCTGAACCTATTTTTCAGATCCTCAAATCATCAGATCAGTAGTTCAATGAAAACTCTAGTTGAGCTTAAGCGAGGATAGAACATTTTTTGCTCTGGCATCATTGCCCCGTAATCTTTGTATGGTGCTATAAGTAATATTGTGTTGGGGTATGCAGTGTCACCTATCAAATGCTCATGATCAGCAAGCTCACCTCATGCCAGCCGTGTGAACATTGGTGAGCTCAGCCACACCCGAGAATCATTGCAAGACCCAGGCTAACCGACACAGATATCTAGAAACAGTTTGTTTGCAACACAAATAACCTAAAGTGTAATAATGGAGTAATATCCCTTACGATTGTAATAACTTCCAAGATGTTTTATGGCCGGTTTTGTGATGGTAATATTTCTCCTATCAATGCATCCTATCACACCTGAGAAGGGACTGCAGGCTCTTAACTGTTGAAATTGGTGAGTGATTTGTACTCATTTCTTCTTGTGTTGGCCATGTACTAGGGGCATTCAAAAATGATTAGGACTACACTTGGTTTTAGAAAACATTACATTTAAACCTCACATGTGATTGATGTGGGCATTAGTGGACTATAGTGCTACACTATGCTACTAGATGCCATTGCTGCATCGTGGTCTTCTAAAACAGCTGATGTTTATTGACTGTCATATGTGCGCACCCATGGATACAGCAATACACCACATGAAAACCAAGAGGGAAGCTGATGCTCATGGCCAAAAATGGAGTATCTGGTTTCTGAGGAAGGAAGAAAATTGTGCTACCGTTATTCTCAAGAGATTGATAGCCGTCTGCGGGAATGCATCACCAAGCCGCACTACTGTGTTTGCTGGGGATAAGAGTTCCACAGTGGGAAGGATAGACTCAACAATGTCGAAAAGGCAAATGGGCACATGGTGTGTTTCTCCGACACTACAATACACAGCCGCATGTCAGTCCCCAAACCACCTCCAAACTGCAGTCGCTAGGGTTCACTGTGCTCCGTCATCTGGCGTATTCACCTGATCTTGCACCAAGTGACTATGCGCTATTCTATGCAATGAAAAAGGTCGTGCATGGACAGAAATTCTCCTCCAAAACCAAGCTACAGCATAGTTGTCCAGATGTGGTGCCAGGATATCCCCAATAAATGGTTTGCTACAGCCATCCAGAAACTGCCACAACTGTGGCAACAATGCGTAGATGATGCTGGCCAATACCACTAAATGGTGGCAGGCTAGTTAGCAGCAAGAATAGATGTCAAACATAGTCCAACAACTTGCGGGGGGCAAGAAACTCACCTCCAACAATGATCTCAGGCAGTTGTCCATGAGTGGGGTAGACACACTCCACATAATGCATTCCTACAACAGTACAGAAGCTGATAGAAGGAAAGCCATTGTTTATACATGGCCGAGGCATGCCACTACTGTTCTGCAATCTTGTTTTGTCATTAAAAAAGTACCTCGAAACAAACACTAAGCAGTCCCAATCATTTTTGAACGCCCTTAATAAAATACATGTCCATTCTTTCACATAAATGTTGACAAATTGCTTTCACCATGTGATGCAGATGACCCTTTGAAACTCCAAAGCGATCAGCAACACTGTGGTAGGTTTCCTGGTTTGCTAGCACCCAAAGCTGCTGCTAACATGCTGTTTTCTGGATGTATAGGTGGCCAGGTTTTGAATGAATGGTTCCTGTGCTTATTGATACTTAGCAGTATTTATTTATGGAATTAAATTAAATGTTTAGCTTGCACTCTACAGCTTCATTGATGAATTACTGATAAAGAAATAATTAAACCCTTTGCCTGAAAAGTATATATGCTTATTCTGAAATGGCTTTTGAAGTCATCAGGTTGGTATTGATGGACAACATTTTCCACATAATGTAGGCATTCTCTATGCATTGTACCATTCTGAACATTTGCAAACATACAGAAGATAGAAATACTTTCCTTGTTATCATCCAGAAAATTATTTCCTAAAAGAGCAAGAACAGCTTCAGCAGAAGCAACATTTTCCATTTCTTGTGGATGTCAGAAACAGATTAGTGGGTATCTTTTGATTCTGGTTATGTTTTTATGTTTTGCAGCCTAATTTAATACTTTAGAGCAGACGACATCATATTATAAGCATTCTGGCTATTGTCCCGCCTTTTTTTAAGGGTTCTATTTTTCAACCAATAGGAGCGCGCAAGCCATCTATGTAAGCACATACTGAGCAAGTTTGTTTCTAAATTACGCCTTAAGCATAGTGAACACAAACTTGATCCTGAGCAATGCGTAAGCAGAGCCTTGTGAGCAATATGCTCAATTTAGAAACAGCCCTTATAGTGCCTGCACCAAAATAGGCTACATTCAAATTTCACCTCAACTCCCCTGCCCCTTATGCACATCCAATTCTTATGACTGGCACCATCTCCTGTACACCTGCGATAACCCCCTCATCCTCGCCACAAAAGCACGCTCACCCTCACCTCCCACCATTACAGCAGTGGAATTAATTCCGTTTCTTCTATCTAACATAAATAATAATCTTTTAACCTTATGATTAACTTTCCGCATTGCAAGCATTTTAGCCATTGCCCAACAGCCAACAACCTTGCTTTAATTTTATTTTGATCTCGTATACATAATGTAATATTAATTTAATTAAGATGTGATGAGCTGAGACTCGTAGTGTCATTAAATAACCTCTTTGTAGTGTTAGATACGTAACAAATTCATATAAGGTTCACATATAACAGTAATATTATAAGAAACAGTTTAATTACGAAACAAGAAACCGCATGTTTATTATTTAGAATAGTGCAGATCGTCGATTTCGCTATGTTGTACTCCTTGGCAAGATCCAAAATGCGATCACAACTTTAATGTTTAGCTATAATTTCTTTTATAAATTAAGATTTTTACGTTTGTGATTCTTCTTAACGCCATATTCAGGAAACTTTACACATTTTTGGTTGCACACAGGGTTTTATCCCACTCGTAAATTGGATTAACATTCGCTAATTAAAACAACATGTAAAGCTCGTAAATTGAATTGTTCGTAAATACAGACGTTCGCAAATCGAGGTTCCACTGTACTGGGTCTTCATTACCATTAAGGTTATTAATGCTCATATTTATTACCGTATTTTATGGACTATAAGAGGCACCTTAATTTCTAATCAATTTTTTTTAAAAAATCAAGTAGTATAAGATGCTGGTATAAGAAGCACCTAAATTTCAGAGGCAATTGTTTGAAAACCTGTATAACCTTAATTTCTAAAAACCTTCATCACATCCATACCCAGCTCTCCCTATTTACCTCAATCCTTTCGCCGATATTAGCTTACAACGCCACCTTGTAGGTCTGGGCAAAATAAAACTCATGACGTGTTTCAGGAGCGTTTCCTCCGTAGGATATTCTGCCTCGACTTCCATTCACCAGCATACCTGTTATGCAACGAACTCGGCGTACAGCCCACCAACATAACGCTTATGTCCCTAATCTTCAACCTCTGGTTGAAGGCAGCCGCCTTCCTTCCACTGTACCAGCCTATGGCCTAATCCCTAATTCTACAACGGCTGGCCCAACCCCAAGACAAAAACAACCCCCTTTACCACTTCCTCCTTCAGCTCAAGCTACCTGATATCGATCCACCCCTTTCGGCCTTCACTCGACCGCAAATCCTCCTCACCAGGCACCTTAACCTGGAAGACGCCACACATCGTCTACATGCCGACATTGCGGACAGGATTGCCTAATCCTCATGACCCTACAAAGAACTTAATGCTCTCATTAATGCCCTCCAAACTTATTTCTCCCTCAACATCCCATTTCTTCTAAAAAAATTTAACCTCCAGATGCGCCTGAATCCCTCCAGAATCTTAACAAAATATGGTGTGCTTAACATACATCTCTCTTTTCCATGCCTCCTATGTGATGCCATCGCCGGCGACTGGTTCCACCTATACGAGTGCACAAACCAACTGATCACCTCTACGATCGCCAAATCCCCTCCTCTCCCCTCCTGCACCTCTACAAACTTGTTTCATTCCCTTCTAGCAGACCCGCAAATCCCACAGATATGGCTTCTCTACAGAGTGGCTAACATTGTCTCACTTTTCTGATCTCAGAATGCACAACAACCAGCTATCGACTCTTAACTATCCTGACCGAGTTAACCGCAAACGTGCCTTTAAACATAGTAACGTACATCGACCTAAGAATGTCAGGTCGGCTTCTCCTGTAAGGGCCAACTCAAAGTATTCCATTTTACAAGGAATAGGGATGCCACCTTGTGGAACAAACACGTATTGGGAAACACGCCCATCACCGCCGCCATTGGACGATGCGGTTATTGTTGCCGATAAGATGAGGCCAATCGCCGTCATGATTCGACATTTGTTTGTGGGCCAAAGGTCGACCCCAATCCGGTCTTTGAAGGCGTGATTGGCGGCCTTGCCCGCTACATGTGTTTTGTTGACCACCGCCATTGGTTATCGGGCTAACCACCCGTTCCTCGTCATTGGCCGATTCGATTTGCTTAGCGTTCTTTGGGCAATGTGTTTTTGGCAATCCGCTGCACATGGGAACTTTTTCAACAAGCAGAAAATAACCGGAAAACAACGATTTGACACCTTCAGCCGCGTTCCAGGCGGTCCGGAACTTTTTCCACGCCGGAACCCTTTTTGCCAAACATTTTCGGGGGGTTATAACCTTATTGTTCGAGACGTTCGGTATTGTGCCCTTTCCAAAAGGTTTTTGTTGTTTAAAATTTAATGGTCATCTCACGAGTGCTAATGTTTTGTTGTAGTAAATTACGCAAATTGATTCGTTGTGGTTGTAAGTGGTGATGTACGATTTTTCCCGAGGTATGTGAAGATGAACACAACAGGTTTTTGGTCGGAGATATCAGACAACAAAGACAGCAGGATTCAAACTAATGCTGACGTGGGCCCATGATTAATTTTCTCGTAACTTACGATGTTGTAAGAAAGTTATGCAAATGATTGGGGTGAGTCGCGGTGTTGTGTTAAACAGTGTGTCATTGTTCCTTCCCCGAACACTCTTTTCTAGGTCTTTGGTCAGGACACCATCGTCAAGAACCAGGACAGATGTCAGGTGACGCAGGTTTGGGTATATTTTGGTTCACTTTCATTCCTGGGTACTTACGGTGGTTGTGGGGTTATCCTCCATTGATGAAACGGTTTCAGAGATGCGGATTCCGCGTGTCGGTCCTTCTGGCTAGACGGTCGGAATTCTTTTTGGGTTTTTTCTTCCAAATCATGGCAAAATCGTTTGTTTGGGGTTCCTCGAGAACCGGAGTTCCGTCGTGACGGGTTTAGGCGTGTGTGGCTTCTCGACGACGCTTCTTGTCCGCGTGACTCCATGAAATTCCAAATTTGCACCAAACATTCTGCCGGTAAAACATGGCTGACGGATACGACTTCTCGCTCCCTTCTGCTAATCGATCGCGGAGGATATCACTCCTAACAGAATCCAGTTATGCGACCTGGAGGAAGGAGCTAGAAGTCGCATTAATGTACCAGTCCCTCCTGCGGTTCGTGAGTAAGGACTGCAAGGATCCCAGGAAGGTTGCTGCCCAGGCTGATCAAGAAAGTTTAGAGGACAGGTGCCGAAAGGCTAACTCGATTATCTTCTTTTTGGTCCATCCTCGGATTAGGGAGATGCTCTTTATACTTATAAGCAAACTACCCGAAAAAGGATCTGGCAGTTGCGATGCCAGTTCCAATCTCAATGGATGGAACTTCTTGAGTCCATCGAGAGCTACATTGCCCGGGTGGAGCGTGTAGCTCTTCAACTGGAAAAAGTGAGTCGCCGGGTCGATGACATGGACTTGGCGTTCCAGATGCTTATTTGACTTCCTACGAGCTTCGATTGAAAAATCAAGCTCCTTCACACTTGGCCTGACGCGGACTTCATTCCAGCAAAAGTCAAGGCAGCCCTGATTGCTGAGGCCAAAAGCATCAGGTATACCCAGGGGGCGAGCGCAGCTGGATTAGCGGGGAGTGCCGGAAGCGATGTCCTTGCTTCCTTCCGTGGTGCTGCTTCAATGCCGCCAGAAAAAGCACCAACCGGACTGACCGAGACCCAGACCTGTTCCCGTTGTGGGAAGAGGGGTCATCTTCGAGAGACCTGCCAGGTTAATCTCGGATTGGGCAGACAGGGTGCCATACCCAAGATGACCCCTTTTGTGCCCATGCAGCCTGTATCTGCAGGCCCTGCAGCGCAGCAGGCATTAAAGCCTAAAGGGGCAAAGAGCAAGCGAAAGGGGAAGAAAGGACTAGCTCTGGAGGCAAGTACACTAGATCCACCGACAACTTGACCATTCTAGGGAAAGGGCAGGTTTTAACATCCTCGTTGCACTAACTGCTGACGAGTGTAACGACGATCGGTTCGATCGTCCAGCAAACAACCGTTATCGACATGTTCTCTTATTCGGGCACATTCCGATTTATCGGAAAGGGTACTGTCGTGTTTTCTTCTATTGTGAACGGCCAAAAGCGTCTCACTGCTATCTGTGATGTCGCATATGCTCTGTCAGAAAGGGAAAATATCCTCTCAGCCTCTCAGATTAGCAAATCGGCAGGTTGTACCTGGAAGGTATTAGCTGACAAAATTTGAGTTTTCGATAAGACGGGAGTCCAAATTCTAGATATCAAGAGGAAAGACAGTCTGTATCATGTGACATCGGTGCCTCGAACCAACTTGGGCAAGAAATTGTTGCAGCTAATGTCGGTGTTGGCCACTGGTAGGTTGGCTAAATCTTCAGATTTGAGATTGTGGCATCTGAGACTTGGCCACAATAGTCAGGACACGATCCTGCAAATGTCAAGGTCTCAGCATTTCCTTGGTCTGCGAAGTTGACAGATAAACCACGAAACTGTAAGGCATGTTTTGAGTGTAAAAAGCGTTGACCAACCCACCCAGTACAGGATAAAATCTATTCGAAGGCACCACTGGAACTGATATGTGGGGGCCGATTGCTTTCCTTTCGGGTACAAACTGTTGGTACTATCTGCCACTGATTGACGATTATTCGTGTTGGTGCAAAGTGTATCCCCTGCAACGCAAGGACTAGGTCATAAATAGTATGTCCAGTTACATCGTGTTAATGGAGAACCAGACTAGTCATTAGGTGAAGGCCATAAAGACCGACAACGGAAAAGAATTCTGCTCCAAACCATTTGAAAAGTTCTATGCGGAGAGAGGGATTAAACATCTGCGCACAAACATCTTCTTTCCTCATATGAATAGGGTAGCTGTATAGTTCAATCAGACGGTCTTTCAAGCTAATAGTCATATTATGCGAGTCCGGTTTGGGCAAGAAGTTTTGGGCAGAATTTCTCCACACCTTCACCTACCTCAAGAATAGACTGCCCAACGTGTACTCGACATGAATTCCTCTTACGAGCAGCTTAAGTGGTATACGCAGAACCTTTGCCATCTCCGACACATAGGGAGCAAGGCGTATGGTTTTGTCCCTCAGGCTCAACGGAAGAGGAAATTCGACGACAGTTCAGTTAGTGAGATTCTTATTGGCTACACTCGAACGACGAAAGGGTTCTGCTTTTTAAACCCAGAACTAGGCCGCATTTTCAAGTCTAGTCAGGTTTGGGTTGATGAGACAATCATGAGGACCGGTCCCGACGATCGCTCCACAGTACAAATGTTCTTACCAGAACTCGGACAGGAAGCTCAGGGCGAATTTCCTGCCGAGGCCCCCAAGGCTGGTGATCTTAACGCAGAGGCGACCATGAGTACGTTCGTAACTCGTGGACCCCCGACTGTGGAGTTCTCTAAATTAAGACGGGTTATTCAACCCAGACAGACGGGGCAACATGCTGATGTATACTACTACCTCGGTGGAAAGCGTTTTCGCTCCACCAAAGAGATCAGCACGTACTGCCGGGACAACAAGGTCAAATATGATCACGACTTTTGACTTCTCCTCACATAACACTTTTCAGAGGGAGTTCAAAATTGCCCCGACAGATGAGGGGACTGAGGATAAGACAAAGGAATCTAAAGCTCCAGACGAGCGAGTTTCTGTATCCTCTGGAACTAAGAGTAAGGCTGAGGTGAACGTCGTGGATTCTGATCCAACGATGTTTAGTGATGTAATTTGAGCCCCAGATCCTGATAAATGGCTAGACGTTCTGGGCTGTAGGTGAGTGTTTACCCATAAGCGTGACTCAAAGGGCGACGTGAGGAGACACAGGGCCCGTCTTGATGCTAAATGGTTTCAGCAACAGAAGGGTTTAGACTTCACAGATGTGTACAATCCTGTGATTAACTTCACGCTCGACTATGTCGTCTTCCTTATGCTTGTTGTGTTTGGGGGTTGGCTGCATTGCCTTCTCGACATCAAGTGTACCTTTCTGTATGGCATGCTTGATAAACCTACCCTGATGGAACCTCCACTGGGGGCGACCCAAACCGACGGATGTGTCTGGCGCCTGAATAAGTTATTGTATGGCTTACACCAAGCAAGTAGATGCTGGTGGGGAACCTTGCACGAGGAACTGCAATGGCAGGACTTTATACCCATCGACAGTGTCGAATGCGTTTATCGGCTTTGGTGAAATGCCCTGATCATGGTGAACGTGGACTACTTGTTGGTCCTTGGAAATGATGATATATCGATTGACGAATTCAATGCAAAACTGTCCTGGGTCTATGATCTTAAAGATCTAGGACCGGTGACGACTATCCTGGGAATTAACTTCTGACAGGACGATTACGGGAATTTCATCATGGACCAGGAGCCGAATATTGACGCCCTCAGCCAGAAACTAGACATGATCCCTACGCGACGTGTTAAGGAGCCTCTTCAAGTAGGAACGGTCTTCTCTCAAGAATTCATAAGTAATGAGGAAGAGGTGATTCCGTATTTATATCAGTGTATTATTGGCTCATTGCTATACGTAGCCAGGATGACGCGACCGGACATCTTGGTCGCTGTTATTACTTTAGCGAAGTTCAGTAGTTCGCCGTCTTTACAGGCCTGGCATCAGGTGGAGAACTTTGTCAACTACTTATGACAGACTAAAAATAAAGGTCTAGTTCTCTTTAGAAGTCATGATGTCAAGGTCCAGGTTCACTGACGCATCCTTGGGGTACGACGTGGTTACGAGTCCCTCGGTCTCGAGGATATTGGTAATGATTGGCCATTCCCGGGTGTGCTGGAGATCTTCAGTTCAGACCATCATAGCTCAATCGACCATGGATGCCGAAATCATGGCCTTGGTTGATCTAGTGAAGGAGCTACTTTGGTTGTGTAAGTTCTTGAAGGAGGCACATCCCTTTCTGCCTGACAACATCCGGAAACCAACCTTGTTCCTCGACAATAAGTCGGTGATTCACGCAATCAGGAGCGTGGTCGAGAATAACACGACCAGATACTTTGTGATGAATCTTCGGTTCATCAGACCATTTTCGGAAAATGGTTTTCAAAATTTGCTTTGTGGGGACGAAGCTCAATTTCGAGGACTTGTTCACGAAGCCTCTTTTAGCCAGCAGGATAGCTGAGTTGACTCCTTACCTCTGTGACCGGACCAAGTAACTTTAAGGAAGGTCTCGCCATGGGGGAGTTTGTTGTTCAGGGTGGCGCGACCTGTAAATTTAATCAAAATAATTAAAAGGGTAACTTACCTGGGTTACCTGGTCGCTGTCCTGTTTTGATGACAATGTCCGAAGCAAAACCTGAAATGGTAAACGAATTAATTAGTTTTTGGTATAGTGCCCACTGATGGTTATGTTCCTTACTCCTGTGGCGACCATAGACGAACTCTATGGTCAGCCCCAAGCCGCTGGTCAAAGCGCCGAAGCGACCACGTTTTGACCAACAGGGGAACACGTGGGACAGGGTCAAGCAGAGGCCCTTTGTCTTGACCCTTTCTCTCGGACCCGACCTCGACGACGA